>CM031242.1:557299729-557525896 GCA_018340775.1 Taxus wallichiana var. yunnanensis | reverse complement strand
TCTTCATGACCATTTACTAAATCGAGAATCAAAACCATCATTTAGAAGCATTTAATAAAGTAACTTCAAGAGAATAAGATAATACATGTAAACCTTTCACTAGATTATATCTATACATTTCATATAAGTTTCAATGATTAACATGTCCTAACCTTTCATGTCATAGTATTGAATTATTCAAACTCGATATATAAAACAAGATGCAAAAGAGAAATCATAAAAATATACAATTTTTTTTTGAGAATTCCTTCACTATTATACTCTCATTAATATCCTTGATATACTAAGTATCATTCATGCATGGATTATAGTTGTATCCATACCTCTTTTGATGTTTGATATTACCAATGTGTAGAAAGTACTCAATCATTCACATTGCCTAGAATCATAGAAAGAGCATCTTACATTCGTTGCAAGAATGTATTCATGTTATCTACAATTATTTGATGACCAGGTGGGAGCAAGCTTAGATCTAGAAAATATCGTCCGAGTTTCCTATCCATAAATTTTATTTTGACCCAAATATTGTAGTTGGTTTTATTGAGGATCTGGGTTTTGTCAACACAAAAATAGCTAGACGCCATTGTTTTTCTAAATTTGTAAAACACACCCCATTATAATATATAATTTACCATAAAGTTAGATACATATTTATCGATAATAAAAATAACACTTTTAATAAAATCATATCTAAATTTTATAGATTTAAAGAAACTATTTGATCATAACTAATTATGTCATTACAATGCATACTAATTAATCTCTCATGATCAAAATAATAACTCGCAATAGAAAGGGCTTTGCATTATACCTCGATTTATATAAAAAATATTTTTGACTACATAAAAGTGAAGAAGAGACCCCTAAGAATGCATAACAACTTCAAATTTCTGAAAAAAATAATGTAGACAAAAATCCGGCCAACTTAAATTTGATGTCTAAATGACCATCATAATGGCTTTTTTGTCTATTGTGACGGTCATTTGACCGTCAATTTTAACATAATTAAAGTTTCCTAGAACCTATGAACTTAAATTTGATGTCTAAATGACCGTCATATTGTCTTATGTTTGGTCTACCTTGACGGTCATTTGACTCAAATTTAATGAAGTCAAAACTTGTTGTGTTTTTTCAGATTGTGAAATTTCAAATTTCTTCTTCGTGTAATATTAGGAGGTTGTATTTTAACACATTATAATAACCTATTATAATTTATAATATAAAAATCTATACATTTTGTTTATAAAAAAGGTATATCGTTTATAGAATGAAAATAAAAAACAACAAATAGTTCATAAAAATAATAAAATATAGTATATTATTTTTATATAAAAAAACACATAACCCTTATTAAAAGGGTTTAAACGACATAGACCAAGTTAAAAGAATTTTACCAGTGCATGATTTAGAGGGGACAAGTAATTTCACCCGACCAATGAAATAAATGGAAATCACTATTTTCATGAACCTTGTCTCCTCCATTCATTTACTATTAATTTTACCCTTTACACATTTAAAACTACTGGAAATATTGTAAAATATTTTATATAATTCTTCCAAGCTAAAAACTTTAAAACTTTTATGTGACTATAACTACTAATATTTTAATAAATATTTACCACACTTCACGTGGGCCACCAATAAACTAGTTTTTCTTAAAAACAAATTCTTCATTTATACCTAAGAATTCCACATTTATACATGAGATATTATCTCATTTTATTCTCCACTCCCACTCTTATATAAAAGAAAAAAATTAAATAGGTTTATTTACATAGTTTTATAAACTATAAGATATAAATGAATGGGGTCGTCCCCTTACATGGATAATATAAATGGTTAGGGACACATGTTATGTTTTATTTAATAAGTATTAATATTAAAGAAGTAATCCCTTCATGGCCAAGAAATAAACACGGGCCCTCTTGAAAAAAAAAAGCACTTAACGATTTTTTAAAATATATATAGACCAAATCTAATAAAATTTATATTTTAAGCGGTTTAGACTAACCATATATATAATATGATTCAAACTTAGGTTCGTTTCTTCTTTTATAAACTATATATGCCTACATTTATAAGTTAAGTTTAAATATGATTTAAACTTAGGCTTAGAATATGGTGTTGACCGAGATACTTTTAAATACCCTTTTGGGTTGGTTGAAAAACCCCATACAAATTAAATAAATAAATTACAAAATATTTTATCTTAATTTATTTAATTTATCTCGCTTTCTGTTACTATGTTAGAATTTGACGATTCTAATAAATACGGATTTAATCAACTTACATATTAAATAATATTACAATAAATATTTAAATAAGAATTACATCATAACATAAGTAAATAAATAAATAAGTACAACCAAATCACTTGATTTGCACACCTTTGATATATTTTCTCTAATATATCAAATGAGGACCTAAAGTACTTTTTATTACATCGAGTAAGACCACCTCCTCATTTGAAACCCCATTTATTAAGGGTAAAACCAAATCACTTGATTTGCACACCTTTGATATATTTCTAATATATCAAATGATGACCTAAAGTCTTTTTACATAAGGTGATCGGGTATGTCTCCACCCACATTTTCAACATAAAATGGTTGACATATACACTTAGGTTTATAATATTTAATATTAGAAATAATTATTTCATGATATTAAATTTTTAACCTAAAGTATATACCTAGGTTAGCATATTTAATAATAGAAATACAAATATTTCATATTATTAAATATTAACCTATATATTAGTGATGGACCCATATACATTAAGGGTTGGCTGGACCACTTAATCATTATGTTTCAATACCACGTTGACCTCATGAATAATGCCCTAAAGTGGTAGCTCATCTATGATGGGAGGTGGTGGAAGGGGACGTAAAGTAAGGGGTTATTGTGGAGTAGGATCTCAGATACAATACCATAGCATTAGTATCATCGGAAGTAAGTGGTGAATCGAAGGGACTACATCAATCATAAAAATAGTGGGGACTAAGTCATGTGGAACCGCAAGAGATTGAGATTCAATCATCGAATATGGAGAAGTTGGAACAACTATGGGATCGGTGGAATTATCTACGCATAATACCGAGGAAGGGACAAGCGGCGGGAATGATCTTGTGGGTCACTAATGGTATCGATTGTAGAGCTATGGGATTAGGAGGAAGAGCTTGTACTTCACGATGAGTTGCACTAAAGTAACAAGATCGATAGTTTACGAGATAAGCGAAACAACAACATCAATAGCTCTACACTACAACATATTAGATCTTTTACCACAATTTTTCAACAATATTTTTGTGGTTATATAGTATTTCAAAAATTAAAATTGTGGCATTAGAAGTGTAGCTAATCCACATTTTGATATATTATTGTAGTTTTTCCACAATTCATTATACCGTGGATGGTCCACAATTCACAAAATTTATAGCTAACCTCCATTTTTTAAATTGTACATTGTCCACATTTTTTTTAGGTTTGTAAAATTTCTACAATTTTTTTGTTTTTGTTAGTATTCTACAATTTTCACCAAAATGTAGTTTTTCTATAGATTCAATATTTGTAGAAATTCCATAATTTAAAATTTTGTATTTCTCATCAATGTTATATTTGTGGAAATTTCAACAATTTTTTTCTACAATTTCCTTACCACATAAAAATTGTAGGTGGAAGCTACAATTTGATTTCCACATAATTAATTGTGAAATTAACTTTTTTAAATGTGGAAAATTTACAATTAACAACCAATTTGACATTCATTAAAATAAATTTTTATGTAGATTATCTACATTTAAAACATACAAAAATATATAATTTTATTATCATACGAACAAATATTTTTAGGAAAAATATTTTTTATTTTACATATATTGAATATATATTATATTAAAATCTACAATCTAAATAAAAATATTTAGCAATCTAAATAATTGTTTTCCTTGACTCATTGGAATTGATGAAGAACTTAAGAATAGTTACTGAAGTTAGATGAGTTGTCCATAAGCCCAAAAGATGGCAAAGTTTTATTTGTACATATACAAAACCTCCTATATGTCATGTATAGTGATCATATCTAATGAAATAGACTTCAAACAATAGAAAATTAAATTATTAAAAAGGTTTCTTCTCAAATCTACCAAATTCGTATCTATAAATAAGATACTCGTAACATTATTGGTCAAAAATTTGTGAATCGACGAAGAAGCAATCTATTCCTATAATTCATTGGTATAATTTATCAATTCTCTTGAAAATACATCTAATTTATTGCTTGAAAGGTAAGATCATACCTTACGAAATATTTAAATAACTACAACCACTATATAAATAAATAAGTACAACCAAATCACTTGATTTGCACACCTTTGATATATTTCTCTAATATATCAAATGAGGACCTAAAGTACTTTTTATTACATCGAGTAAGACCACCTCCTCATTTGAAACCCCATTTACTAAGGGTAAAACCAAATCACTTGATTTGCACACCTTTGATATATTTCTCATCAAATGATGACCTAAAGTCTTTTTACATAAGATGATCGGGTATGTCTCCCGACCCACATTTTCAACATAAAATGGTTGACATATACACTTATGTTTATAATATTTAATATTAGAAATATAATTATTTCATGATATTAAATGTTTAACCTAAAATATATACCTAGGTTAGCATATTTAATAATAGAAATACAAATATTTCATATTATTAAATATTAACCTATATATTAGTGATGGACCCATATACATTAAGGGTTGGCCGGACCACTTAATCATTATGTTTCAATACCACGTTGACCTCATGAATAATGCCCTAAAGTGGTAGCTCATCTATGATGGGAGGTGGTGGAAGGGGACGTAAAGTAAGGGGTTATTGTGGAGTAGGATCTCGTATACAATACCATAGCATTAGTATCCAATACCATAGCATTAGTATCATCGGAAGTAAGTGGTGAATCGAAGGGACTACATCAATCATAAAAATAGTGGGGACTAAGTCATGTGGAACCGCAAGAGATTGAGATTCAATCATCGAATATGGAGAAGTTGGAACAACTATGGGATCATTGGAATTATCTACGCATAATACCGAGGAAGGGACAAGCGAGCGGGAATGATCTTGTGGGTCACTAATGGTATCGATTGTAGCTATGGGATTAGGAGGAAGAGCTTGTACTTCGCGATGAGTTGCACTAAAGTAACAAGATCGATAGTTTGCTGATAAGTGGAAACAACAACATCAATAGCTTCAGCTAGGTTCCATATCAAAAATGTAAGCTAGATGAATGAAGGGATAGGTCTATAGCCGTAAGGATCAATACGAGTTTCAATAAAAGTGTGACCATGGGTATCAAATTATAGAGTAATTTGAGACTTAGAAGAAGTGCATTTCTTATTACGATTACCCATGATGAGATGTTGGGTTCACCAAAATGATTAACTAAAATTAAACTAAACTATATGAACGTATAATAATAGTTAATCTAATATAGGAGGACTAAAACATTGTCAACTACGCTAAGACAATATGGAATTATTCTAAATAAGTATACTAAATGAAATAAAATCCTAAATGTGCAAGGATGTAAAAGGAAAGGACTTAGTGGATTGCTAGACACATTCGAAGGTTGCCATAGGTCATTTTCCGTGATGGATTCTTTGAAGCATGAACGATCAATCGAGGTACAACTGGAAGATATAAGGACATTGCACAATGCCTATGAAGGTCTTGGGTGCACCTGGGTCTCCATAATAGGTGCCTAGTCTCTCTAAAATCTCAAAATTGTATTTTGGCAGTGTCGCAAAGATGCCTTGAAATATCCATTATCTGTCTCACAGGATCTTCCGAAGTGCCTTTGCACCGGTATATGAAATAATACAAGATGAAGGAATGACTGCAAAATACAAAGAAGTATCAAAACCCTAAAAA
Organism: Taxus wallichiana var. yunnanensis; assembly: GCA_018340775.1. Classification (NCBI taxonomy): domain Eukaryota; kingdom Viridiplantae; phylum Streptophyta; class Pinopsida; order Cupressales; family Taxaceae; genus Taxus; species Taxus wallichiana. The sequence continues at coordinate 557,519,955 of CM031242.1, read as the reverse complement.
AAATATGAAAAATGAATGTGTCGGACTCACCTCAATTACCACAACAGTGGGCTTACTAATCTAAGTGGTGTACTACATTTAAGACCCAAATGTAGTTCTAGTGTGTGTGAGCATGTCATGCCCTAGGTGATCTTGTGCAGGTCCACACTTTATGAAGTAGTGAGCAATAATAACTATAGAAAATGTAACAAAGATGTGTGCATTGAATAGAATAAAATCACCCCTATATGTTTTGTGTGTTGATGCATATCTCCTAGCCTAGTTACATGGCACCATGTGGGTGCAAGTTATGTAATGGACGCAACACTAGATGGAGTGATAGTAATATGTGACATTAGGACCCTCATTATGGTCTCATAAGCTTATATTTATAGGGTTCTCTTGTTATAATTTCTTAATTAACCCCAACATGGCTAAATAGAAAGAATATAAGGATGAAAAACCATTAGAAGAAGCCTTCTCTAAAGAGGCGGGAAAGTAGAACATGGATTAGGGTGCCCCGTGGGACCTCGATGCCCTGGGCACACCAATACAAGCCTGGGTGCCGCGGTTTAGGCTAGAGTGATGGGAATGTTACTTAAATATGTGGGCATACATAGGAAAATACATGGGAATGCAAAAATAAAACGTAAAAACAAGATGGCCACAAGGTGGGATTAACTAGTACTTTCTTCACTGATAACCCTTTAAATAGTATAAGATCGGGCCGAATAATGCCTAAAGTGCATGATTTTGTGACTATAGAAATAAAAGGGTGTAAATGAAATACCTAAATGTCCCACATCGATTCCATGGCTTAGATTTTTCCTACCCAAATAACATCAGTTATATGTGCTTCACTTTATAGTCTTGCTTGTCCTCGAGTATTCATGTGAGAACAATTTTCGCTTAAAGGGGCCAAAATAACAATGGGGGCATAATTAGTAAGTTAACAAAATGCTATTTGAAGATTGACATAGGTGTAGACACCTAAAATGTCTACATGACTAATTAACATTAATCATGGCCCACATTTTAGCCTCATCATCATTTATCCGCTACCAACACTTGTTTTTATGCATTTTAATCCATTTATCATTATTATTATAATTCATTATATCTCAACATCATCCATATACTAATTAATCACTAGATTAATTATTATTAATTAATTCATTTTATCATATTTCCCATTTATCATTATTTTTCATTCATCCTAACATTTCATTATTAATCCTTTTAATTCATCTAATATCCTATTTTCATTATTAACTTTCTTAATCCATTATTATATGATATTATCCTATTTAAACCATCATTAACATTTTTTAGGAATTTAATATTCCTACACCTCACCTACCCTAGTCTACACCTACACCTTTCACTAGCTATTCCATGTAATCACTCACCATTAATTAACCTTATCACATCATTAACCTAAACTAATCACGTGCACATCACCTCTAAATCTCGAGGCTTCTAAATCTAGAAGCTTCTTTATTTCTCCCTATCATTTTCAAATGTTCAAATACTTATACGACATTGCATTGCATTTTAAATTAACTGAAAATCCCTCACAAATTCTAGAAATTTCTACAATAGAATCCTCCATCCTTTCATCCAATTCCAACCCTTGGATTCAATCTACCTTGACAAGATCTCAACCATTCAATCTACCACTCCACAAACTATAAATTGAGCTCTCCTCCTCCATGAGAACTAGCTTAGAAGCATATTCTAAATCCATAACAAAATTCTGGTCTTTTGTTCTTTGACCAATCAATCCATTCTATTAATCATCCATCTATAATCAAGTAATCCTTCATCATTCTTCATCAACAAGCAAGAAAGCATCCACATCCAAATATGAAGCAATCAATCATCTTCCAAGCACATCCACCATCAAGGAAGGATAATTGCATGCTAGATAGTAAGTGCAGGTATTGTTCCTCTTCCTTTCATCTTTTCTTGATCTGAGGTAGTTGATTTGTCGAGTTTGTAGGTTGCATTTGAATTGGTTTCATATTCATGTTATTTGTGCATGCTAACATGATTTTTCATCTACAATAGGCAATAGTGAATTAAAAAGAAATAAAAATATTTTGGTTTAGAGAGGTTGATGGTGGGAGGCATGACAACATGACTTGGAGGTGGTCGAATGGAAAAAACCATGGAGAACACATCAACAGAGGTGCCATGGAGGACATTTGCCACATAGACCCAAAAATCTAAAACTCGATGTTTACTATGTGGGACATGAAGAAAATACTAAATCGACTACATATAATGTTAATACCAATTCCATGTAGATGTGGCATATGTAAAGATGAGAGGATCCTTGCGAAGTAGGGATGAGTATAGGGTTTGGTGGTCGTTGTACAATTAAAAATACTAACACAAATGCAAATCTACAAATTGAAACAATTAAAGAAAAACACATTACAATAAAAATATATGGTGTCATTGATATTGAGTCAAAATGGTGTCAAAGTTGGGTGAGTTCGATTCATATACAATTTGATTGTAAACAAGCCTTATGTGTAACAATGTTGTTTGCTTATGATTTTATGGCATGTTATATTTGTTTGAATATTATTTTTAGGTCAAGAGGAAACTCACACAACTTAAGTTTTAATGGTAAGTTTTGTGGTATGTTTTCACATCTCCCCTTCTTATTTCTTTTTCCCCTTATTTTTGGGTTTGTAATCCATGTTCCTTAGGTGAAATTTAGGTGAACACTTTCAAGCGATGCATTTTGTTTAACAATTCATGTACTTTTTGTTAGGTAATAAGGGATCAAATATGCAAAACAATCCACCAAGAATCACGTACTCAGTTTTTATTCCAAACCACCGCTCTCTCAATATAATACCCGGATATGTTTGGATCTATGCTCAACAAACTCTACAAAATTCACACCTGAATTTAGACACATCTGCAATGTTACATCAACCCTACCATATGCACAAAACCACATAAGTAGACAATTGCTTTAGTAGTTTTACAAAACCGTGGGTATAAAAACCATGGGCCAAAACTGTCCCATAAACCTATGGGTCAAAAATCCTGCCCATATGAGAAAAACAAGTTTCCTGGAGTATCGTGCACATTTTTCGAGGCCATAAAAATTTCTTAGGGGCTACGCCCCAAACCCCCTTCTCGTGGTCCCGACCCAACCCCGAACTCCCGGCGAGACAACTATGGAAAGTGTACAATACTCTTAAAACACTTTGACACATGAAAATAGGCTCCACAACCTAACAATCTCCCACTTAGAGACTAGGTTTCCTTTGAGGAAGCTTCTCAACCCTTCACTAGTTTCTATGAATTCCAACCAAAGTTGAACATAGCTTCGCTTTTCCCTTATGGCCACCTTGGTCTTCATGTCCTGTAAGATTCCACTGGTATGAATCTTCTACTACTTCAACTTCTCTTCCTCCAAAGTTGTTATGATGAAATGGTAACTAAGTTGTATATGCTTTGTCCTAGAGTGGAAAGCGAGTTCTTAACTAGGTGTATAACACTCTAAATATCACTATGTAGCTTCTCTTCCTCATACTTATGTCCCAACTCCTCAAGAAATTTTTGTAGCCAAATCATCTCTTTACTTGCCTCTGTGGAAGCAACATACTCACCTCCATGGTTATACAAAGCCGCCACTTTTGTAGTTGCGAAATCCACTCATTGTTGTCCCACCTATCATGTAAATATAACATGTCATACTCCTCCCCGTTGTCTACATCTCCAGCCATATCTCTGAATCTACATAACCTCGAAAAGTGGTGTGTAATCCATTGTAGCACAAAATCGCCCCCATGGTCCCTCTCAAATATAGAAGGATCCACTTTCTCGCTGTCGCTGATCTCTACCGGATCACTCATAAGTCTACTCACTTGCTCCCACTACATGAGCAATAGAAGGCCTAGTGCACTCCATGGCATACATCAAATTGTCACCCACCGATGAGTAAGGTACCATGGAAATCTGGTTTCTCTTCTTCTTTCTTGGAACGCTATTGCTCCTTTAATAACTTCAAATGGCATGGCAAAGGATTCCTAATTGGTTTAGCATCCTACATATTAAACCTCTCAAAGACCTTCTTAATGTACTCTTCCCGAGATAAAGTCGACTTTTGTTCCTTCCTATCCCAAGATATCCTCATACCAAGGATTTGTTTGATGCCCCCAAATCCTTCATAAAAAGGAGTCAAGTGGATTGTTAATCCCCTTAGGATAATCCATGGGATACTCCTCTTCCTAGAGCGGTGGCATGTAGTTCCTCTGCTTTCTGTTTTCCCTCTTGGCCTTTTTGTGGCCTATGTAGCGCTTTTGTATGTCTGTGAGATGTGACTCTCTTTTATTTATTAATATAAAGACAACTCCAATAATAAAAATATTTAGTTATTTTTCAAAAGTGGTCTTTATTCTCTTTAATTGTGGCAACTTAGTCAAAAGAGGGTATGTTGTAAATGTACACCTATTTAGCATGATGTAATTTGTTTATAATCCACAAACAAGAGTAAGGATGTCAATATCTATGTAATTGAGTTGTCTTTAATCTATAAAAAATAATCTTTATAATAAATTATAGAATCTTTATGAATTGCCTATATTTTAATTATATTTAAAAGAAGACCAATTTAATATTTTCTCCATAATAAATTTGGAATATATTTTAATTGCATTTGATGTTTTGAATGATTTTTTTTTATCATTATAATTGATTATTTATTATGATGAAGTTTTCTTTCAAAATTTTAATTGAAAAGTGTATTTTTATCAATAATATATAATAATAAAATGCTAATATAGCAAAAAAAGGGTGGGGAATGGAATCACACTCCATAATATGACCAAATCAAGCTATATAAGCCTCAAGAAACCAAAATTACACTAGATCAAAGTCTCTAATAATTGCATACAATTAGTAAAAACATTCAGAAAACACTAAGGCACATCATTAGACAACATCAATGAACACAAGAACAAGTGGAGGCAGATGATCTTTGCAGAGAATTGTTAGAGTTACTACCCCAACTATCGCCACGTGTGGATATGCAGATTAGATATGGGCTCTCAATCACCGCTATCATGTTTTTCTTCTACTTTCTTAATTTACCTAGTCATAAAAATAGCTAATGCCAAGTTAGGACGCTTGTCTTGAGAAGTTATGCCCACTAAGGAGTAACATCCACCAAAGGCATCTCTAAGTTGGTCAAATACAACACGACATTGCCTCGGTCAAATGAAGGTTGGCTCGAAGTGAGGTGAAAATTTATGTCAGCTTTAGGAGTGGTGATGTCCTCAAAATCATTAGGTCGGACCTTGAGAAGGTGAGGAGGGATAGAGATAATCACATGGCACTCGGCTAACAACACAAGTGGACTTATCATTCATTTCGTGCATTGACTATTTCTTGCATTCACCTCAGCGGCTCTCGAAGGTATAGTTCCGCATTGCATCAATCATTCCACTTCCCTTCCCTTATAATTCTCCAACCTTAGATGCCCTACTCTACACCCCTCTTCCTCTCCCATTGTTTATCTCCCATCTTATTTCCTACCATCTTGGTCTACCCTCCTCTTTGCCCGCCTACGTGTTTCAATTGTATTCTCCATTACTTGTACATGTCTTACTTAATATTTAACTAAAAAGATAATTTCTTTATCACCTTTCTTCTTTCTCGTACCATACTTTTTTCTCATTTCCGATCACTCACATGCACCATCCCTTTCGGCGTTCACATTGCATTGTACACATGCGATTGCTATTTAATTATTATTAGAACAAGTTGTAAAAATAAGTATTAAAACATATAATCCTTTTATGCACAAAATGACCCTTTGATTGAATTTTTGAGAGATCATAAATATCTTATAGGAAGAGTTCATGGTATTTTTAATGTTAGTTTATATTGGATATTAAAAGGGGAAGGTTAACCATTTTTAATACTAGCAATCACACGTGAAGTGTGTGATGGAAACGCATGAAGGGGATGCGTGGAAGAAGTTAAACTTGAGGGAGATAAGTATGAGAAGAGGAAGAGATCGATAAATTAAAAAATTGAGGGAGGATATTTTAAGGAGTTTGAAAAATAATAGGGAACCTACGTATTGAGCATGGTTTCTCCTAGCATTAGTTCTGATGATAGTGTACATAAAAGACCATTGATAAAATAACCTTACCTCTAATTTCCATAATACTTGACAAGAACAGTTATGTAGACATGCATTTGGAAATTATTTTTAGCGTGATTAATGTTTGAGTCATTGAAAACGAAGGAAAAAAAGGTGCACATCATGTTCTTCTTCGATCCTCTGGGTCATTCAATGACCACAAACACAACATCCCGAGCTCTCATTTCCCTAATGATTGATAGGAACAATTTTTGAGACTTGAATTTGGAAATACTTTTAGCATCATTAATGTTTGAGATAGTCCAAAAAGAGGGGGTAAATCATGTAGACCATATCCTCCTTTGATCCTCGAGGTCATCCAAGGCTATAAAAAGAGAACGTTTCAATTCGAAGATTATATTTGGCTTAATCGGTTAAAAATTATAATTCATTTGTTGGTGTAAAGATTATAATCTATTGATGAGCATACAAATATGGATCCATTGAATTTGTTAAATACATGGATGTCAATCAATGATAGCTGGAAGAGATGTCAACTTGTATGTTGAGGCATGGTTACATGTGTAGCCAATGTCATTTAGTTGTGTTAAGTGTCGCCAATGCAATGTTTAACCACCATTCCAATATAACACAATAGACAAGTTGATTTTGTCTTCTTTTACGAAGGGGATTTTTAATCGGCTATGGATAATTTTTTATTTGTGGCTTTGCTTTTATTATTCTATGGTGAGTAGAAGGTTACGGATCAAAAAATTCACACTTGGGATCTTTCCACCCCCAATGCTGACAAGTAAATCTTCAAAATATAACTTGAATCAACTTAATCAAATTTAGGATAAATTTAAAAATATAACTTGAATCAATTTAATCAATATAGTATGAAGCTTAAGCATAACATTGTATCGTATCTATTATAAGCCATATGGAGGGGTGGCTAAGTCAACGATTTTACGTTGTCCAATGTTTCTATGGTGTCAACACCGTGCCCTTACACAACTGAAATAAATATGATTTGTTTGGAAAATATGGGGAAAAGGAATTTTGTAATTTTTTTATATTATTTTTTGTGGCATCGAGATTTTCAACTGTTTTTCGTTCTATTAAGTACATAAGACAAAGACATGAATGGAAAGTTGGAAAGAAAATACTTTGGGGATTGAATATATGCATGGCCCACACTTCTTCCATGACCTAGATTGTCCCTACCCAAATAGTAGCTATTATATGTGCTTTTCTTTATCTTTTCAATGTCGTTTGCATTATACATGTGAATAAAATTCGTGCTTAAAAGGGTCGAATAACAAATGGGGAACATATGATGGGTTCAACAAGATTGTAACTTTCCTTAGACATGGGCACAAAATATTCTTGACACCTCGATGGCATCTTGCAATGGGTACCTAAAGACCTTGAAAACACAAACCTTTTTACATTCTCGGTGTTTTACACTATTCAATGGCGATTTAAATCACATTTTTTAGGGAGTAATGAAAAAATTACTCACCAATTTTTTTTATTAATCGTCACTCCATGAATTACATTTATTTTGGAAAAGCAAAATGATTTTAAGCCTATATCGTGATTTATCATTGATTGTGGTGATTTTTTAATTAGATTCAAGCAGTTGATGTGCAGGGCTCTCGACGGCCTGTTGAGATGGAATACATCATCCCAAACAATCGCACATACATCAATCAGAAGATTTGTCTGTACAACAACCACAATAATTTTCCGGACAACGACCACAAGAGTTACCCATCTTGTTCCGATGATTTGGGAAACATATAACTTGATGAAAACCGATGAGAACAAGCCCCGGGCATGAGGATGAAGTTTCAAATAGTTTCATTGCAAGTGAGCGCATGCCACGAAAAACAATTGTAAAGCCGAGAAGATGAAAATTAAAGATATGTGGATGGCGAAGATCCACAAAAATTCAACAACAGTTTGCATCATAGCCCTCTTTATTAAGGGTTGTGTCGGACTAAGGGGTTGTAATTCAATAGTAAAATGTCTCTAGCGTAATTAATTTATGTCAATTTTAAAACATTTAATAAGAGTATACTAAAACTTAATACTTAAAAGAGGTATAATAGTTACGTAAATAATAAATTATATGTGAAGTAATAGATTGATAGTACAATTTAAGAAGTGCATGATATGATTGCTTTTTTTAGATTTAAATTAGTAAACCCGTTAGATATATTAGATTTGAGAGTATTATTTAAGAAATGTATGACATGATTGATTTTTTAATTTCATGTTTAAATTAGTATATTTCACTTTACTTTTTTTTAGTTAGATATATTTTTTTCTTAATTTTAAATATTAGTTTGTAATTTATGTAGACAATGATTAATGATTATAAATAAAGGTTAATTAAAATAATTAAATATAGAGGTTGAAATATATGTGTGCCCATATTAATTTAGTGTCATAGCGTTGAAAGTGATGTCAATGTACAAGAAACAACCACTTTCTTGGATGTATATGGAGTTCACCTATGAACCATGGAACATCTACCACTTAATCAAAGTTGCTTCGAGATTGGACCTACATCAGAACCGTAAAGGAGATAAATGGAAACTGCGGTCGACTAAAGCAATTGTTCGGGTCCACCTGAGATTTGTGGATGTCCCAACAAAAGATTCAATGTCATATGACCTTTTCTGTTGGTCAGAACTCCTTTTATTAAAAACTTTCAGAAATATTGCCTCCGAATTTGGCCCAAGCCCACATGACATCAACGACACTTGGGACATGTTCAAACACAACTACATACCATGGCATGTTTTCTACACTACCAAAAAACAGGACGTGAAATAGATGTTAGTTCAAACTCTTAGGTCGAATGCGTATTCAACACGAACCATTGCAAGAATGGAAAGCCTTCGCACAACTTCGTCTCTGGGAAATAACACAGTCTTGACAATCTTGAAATGTTGGGGAAATGAAATTTTGACATACACAGATAATTGGAACATACATGGCGTTACTGCATGATTTACGATAATTGGTTGATCATTCATCAAGAGAAAAAGGAAGACACAAATAACACCAAGATGTATGCCACACCACCATTAAGTGTTGGCAAAAATCTTGATACATATCATTGAAAGTGATATTGATGTATAAGAAACAACCACTTTGTTGGATGCATATAGAGTTCACCCTATAACCATTGAACACCTAACACTTATTCAAGTTTCTTGAGATTGGAGCTACATCAGGAACCATAAAGGAGATAAATGGAAATTTTGGTCGACTAAATAAATTGTTCGGGTCCACCCGAGATTTGTGGATGTCCCAACTCAAGATTCAACGTCATATGACCTTTTCTATTGGTCAAAACTCCTTTTATACAAGCCTTTCAAAAATTTTCCTCTAAATTTTTCTCAAGCCCACATGACATCAACGACACTTAGGACATGTTCAAACACAACTATAGACCATGGCATGTTTTTCGCACTACCGCAAACACAAGACATGAAATAGATGTTAGTTCAAACTCTAAGGTCGAATGCAGTATTCAACACGAACCATTGCAAGAATGGAAAGCCTTCGCACAACTTCGTCTGGGAAAGAACACAGGTCTTGAAAATCTTGAAATGTTGGGGAAACGAGGTTTTGACATACACAGTAATTAGAACATACATGGCGTTCCGCATGATTTTTAGATAATTGGTTCATCATTCATCAAGAGAGAAAAAGCGGACACAAATAACACCAAATGCGCAGCCACACCACCATTTACCACACTACCTTTGTCTTTAGAACAACTAGCTCATGATGGCACGGTGTGGTAGATGCTTTGATGAATTCATTTACAACAACATCAACCACATCTCCCACACCTATCCTTATACTCGTCCCTACCGGTGTTTCAAAGATTCAACATCTCTGCACCCATAATCCATCCAACCCTCCATATTCCAATCAAATAATTAAAACCCCTTGAAGGCCAAGCATTATCATCTTTTCAAGAGTCATTTGAAACATATAGAATATGTTCTTATTGATGAAATGAGTTTCATCGACCCAAAGTTGCTAGGAAAAAATGACAAAGAGGCTACGCGAGGCTTTCCCACACTCAAAAACATCTCGAATTTGGAAACAAATCAGTCATCCTCCATGACGACCTTAGGTAATTACCACACGTCATGGATAGTCCTCTTTATGCAAGTAAATCCTATGGAGCCACCCTTTTGAAGGGATTTCATTCTTCCATTACATTGCAAACTATATTTTGACAACAAGGAACAACCGATGCACAAGTTTCATCCTGAATTTACTGCTCAACATGCGAGATTCAACCCCTCTTATTGAGGACTGGGAACTCCTAATGTCTCGCACAAACACACACCTAACTCAACAAGAGCTCAAAATTTTAAAGACGCACCACATTTGTTTGCAAAAAATGACCTCGTGGACTCCCACAACCTTCAGATGCTAAAGGCATTGAACATTCTCGATCACCCAATCCATTCTTGAAAGTAACAGTGGGTTGGACCAAGAAATCTTGATGATGATCAGTTGGAGCACAAATTTCTGTTGTGCAAACAACAAAAAATCATGCTTATTGCAAATTTATGGGTTGACGCAGGCCTCATAAATGGTGCTACAGGAACAATCACCGATATTGTCTACGATGCATTAATGCCACCACTAACATTACCTTTATTTGTTGTTGTCAAATTTGATAGATACAACGGCCCATGTTGGGATCCCTCTAACCCGTTACATATTCTCGATACCCCTATTTCAAGAGGGAATCGAAGACAATTGCCGCTTAAAATGGCCCGGAAATTAACTATCCACAAGTCTTAGGGACGTCTTTATGCATAGAGCGATGATGACATTGGAACCAATGAAAGGCGGGGTGTGACATTCACAACTTTCTCCAGAGTTGCTCACTCACAAATCTGCACATTTCACCTCCTTTTTCATTCGAAAGGTACTAAAAAATGGCGCACGTAGCAACACTTGGAGCAAGAAGAAAGGAGGAAGCAAGACTACTATCACTCAACCCTTCGTAAATACTACACTTTGCTTTGATAGCACCTCTCGCTACTACTTTACTCAACACTTCTTCTATCCTACACCATTTCCGTTCAAGGGGTATCAAATGTACTCATGTTTACCAGAAATAAAATTACCCTCAAAAGGCTACCATTCATGATATAATTCTTCTCATGTTAAGTTCAAATAAAACAATCCGCAAAATGATACCACTCATGATATGAGATTTGTAAATGTATATGTACGAATTTGTAACAACTTTGAAATGAAGAGATGAAACCTTTAAATGAAGTGGTTCGTCTATATATCTACAATTACAAAATTACACGTTTCAACATACATGTTCGATTTTCCTTTTATTGTTGCCCGCTTTCTTTACGTTAACCAACAAAAACACATTTTTAATGTCTTCATCTGCACACAAATACCTAGAAATTTAAAATGCCGAGAAAGGACCATGCAAATTATAGTTGTTTCCATCCAAAGCTTTGTACATTATATCACTTTTTTGCATTTTGAATAGTTTTAAGGGTAAGACCTCATGTTTGCGCTTTTTAAATGAAGTGACTCATCTATATTTCTACACATACAAAATCAATCACCCATAGTTTAAACAAACACAACTACAAAAAAAAACTATCCCTATAACACAAATAACATATACTGTTTTTTGTTTGCAAAATGCCTCAAAGAAATGTGGTCTCGTGAAATGCTATGATTGTAAGATATGCACAAAATAGCTCTAACAATGATGCTCTCAAACTCGTTGTGGTAATAAAAAAATTTGGAATGTACCATAACCATTTCAGATTTGTTTATACATAATTGCATATTATGTCTCATTTTAGTTTCATGGAGAGATAATATTGTAAAGCACTTAGTCATTCTTTCAATATACTTTGACAACAACACTTCACATTCACTACATTCTTGAGAGTGAGTATTAGCAAACTTACATGTCTCACTTGCATTTGTATTCAATTATTACACAACTAACTGTTATCTAACATCCCTTCTAATGTATTTCGCAACATTTGTTCTGGGTTTAATAGAAAATCAGTGTTGTCAATCACACCCCTTATCAACATCAACTACAAAAGTAATAACTATCTTTCTAAATCTAATAACATAGACCATTCGGTGTTCACATTACATTGTACACATGTGATTGCTAGTATTTATTTGGTGTGGACTTACATTTGACGTTAGATCAAATCTCAATGAAAAAATTGACATGTTAATGTCAAGCTAACTTACACTTCAACTTGAAGTTACAATAATTAATTTTTTTGTTAAAGTAACTCACCAAACACTTTCACTTATAAATTAATTAACCTAAAATCTTTGGGAGAGGCTATAACTAACCCTAAATCAATTGTAACAAGAATGCTAAGCATCAGCAATATTAAAGAAATAACTAGAAAACTAATAATTAATATTTTTCATACACGTCTATGAAAATTAGAACAAAATTTATTTTTAATTTTTAAAATTCAAGTATATGTATATTCTTCGACCCTTTCTATACATAAGCAACACTTTATGATCTCCCCTACCAGAAGAAATGAAAATCATTTGTTATCCAACACCCTGAAATGTATAAGATAGTTAAAATGTTTTGTTATCTGATATGAACACAGTGCCAAGACAATTAATCACATCCTGGACTTTTTAAGAGCAGGGGCAAATCACAACATGTTGCGTAAAACATATACAATATGCTTAAGAATCCAGTTTTTAAATTTGAAAATAATTAACTGAATGTATTCAAATACAAACAGATTACAACATGCTGAATATTGGTCTTATCCCTGTTAATGTATTGGGATTATAAATGGATTATAACAGAGTATACTGCACATGAAGTATGTTTGTTCAATCAAAATATCTGGAAGGATTTATACCCTAAAAGATGGTATGACAAACCCTTACCCTAAATAATAATACAATCTTTGCATTTATATTTTCTATGCAGGAGGAGCTGAGGGGTCCACATTGTGGTTTCTCTCTTTCCTCCATGAAAATAATGGCCTCTGTGCCCTACACTTCAGCTTCTGCTCTACTTGCTCAAATGTGAGGCCTTTAGTTTCAGGCACAAAAATCTGTACAAACAACAAACCCATTAAAGCAAAACACCCAAACAGAAAGAAGACAGCTGCAGTCCCAATTGAATTTGTCATAGTGAGGAATGTCTGAGCAACAATCAAATTGCATATCCAACATGCAGAGGCAGCAATTCCACTGCATACTCCATTGTATTTAGTTGGATAAATTTCTGCATTTAAAACCCATGGAACAGATCCCATTCCAGTGGAAAATGTTATCATATAAAGTGCCATCCCTAGCACAGCCAGCCACCCTATTTTGCTTGGGCATCTAACCTCGTACCATGCTCTTGATTTTGCATTGCACATATCCTGGCTGAAGGCATCCAAACTCAAGCAGTCTCCAGGAAGTGCCTAAGAAAAAGCAAATCTGATTAAGACTTAAAATTCTACTGAAATTTTCCTTTCAAATCAATTATGGGAAAGAAAATAAGTAGAATTCATTATGACATAGAAAATAATTAGGCATGAATTTAAAGAAAGTTATACCTCATTTCCTTTTGAAGCACAAAATCCACATTTTGCACTCACACATTGATTACATTTCCACTGCCCAGTAGTAGATGTGTGGGCTGAACATGATGTGTTTTTTGGAAATTCCATGGTTGAGTTATTTCTTGCCAAGGGTTTTGATAGAAGAGTACTCAAATGCGCCTCCTAGTAAGGCCAGTGACAAAACTATTCCTGTCAAGGAGCATAGTAGGATCTTTTTCCTTCCAGCCTTATCCAATATAAAAAAGCACAATATTGTTCCCACAACATTCAGTCCTGAAGTCAGTAGGGAGAGTAAGAGAGACATAGCCTTCGAGGTAAATCCTGCTAACTGTATAATTGTTGGACTGTAGTACATCAAGGAGTTGATGCCTGAAAATTGCTGCAAGACCTGTTAAGATTCACAAAAAGAAAAAAATGTGAAAAAGAAGCTTCGGCTAGGACTCTGGAGGTGACTGACATATTGTTTTCGAATCTAATTTATGGAGATTCTTTTTGAAACAAAAACCATACACAAGGGGGTTATGGCTAGAGTGCTGTTTTTCAATTTAATTTATTGGGATGGGTTTTCGCAGTGTGCTAGTTTATAGATTGATGAGCAGTTTTTGCTATTTGTTTAGTATTAAAGCCTGTGTGTTCAACTCTATAAATTTAGATTGGTTTTGAGAGTCAATTAATTTATAGGATGTTGAGTAAGTTTTGGTGTTTTGAGCCTTAAATCCCGTTCGAAGCTATATTTAGGTGAGGTTATTGCAAAAGAAACTATATATAAAAAAGAATTCAAAACTAGTAGTTGGTGTGTTGTATAAGAACTTACTTGCAGCCCAACACCAGCAACAAGGGCAAGCCTAATTTCTTTGGTATTCCAAAGATCACTATACTTTATGTTACTTTGCTCTTCACCTTCAGCTTCAATAGACTCTTGCATGGCTTTAAGTTGAATTTCTGAATTGCTGGCCAAAGTTTTAGAAGATTGGGAGTGGGTTATAAGGTCCAAAATGGACCCAATGATTGAAATAAATTCTAGCTCAACATAGTTTTAACTAATAAAAGTAAATTAGTGAAGAGAATTGATGTATAGAAGAGCATCAAGCATGAGACACATATTTTGATTTAAATAGATGTAAATAAAACACAAATGTAGAACAAGGGAGGCAAAGAATATGATAGAGTAAACACAAACATGCATACCCGCCACTATTTTTTTGCCAATTTGAGAGGGAAATAATCATTATATTTGTCATTATTTGTTTGCGGTGCTTTAGTGGTTGATCCCCGAACTTTGAGTAAATTTTTTTGTAGTGCTTTGGAGCACACTTTAGGTAGGGTCTCTACAAGTTGCGGAGACACGATTTAGGGTTCGACAATCTTCATTTGCGGTTTGAGGTAAGCAATTTTGCACTTCACATGTTTTTATCTTTCAAAACTACAATCTATCAATTTTTCATTTCGACTAGTCCAGAGGTTGATGCACCGATGCATTAGTTAAGTAGAATGTAAACTCATTAGAACGGTTCGGGTTTTTACTTGTATTGTTTGTCTATTTTCATAGAAGTCATGGTATATAGGTAAAGGCTCTCATCCATTGAGTTGCCACTGCCCCATTCTTCTATTTATATGACGGAAGTTACACTTATGTGCACTTTAGCTAGTATTAAAAATGATGATAACGTTTTTAAGTTTTCTCCTACAATGGATATCGGGGTTATAAGCACCTTTCTTCATTGAAAGACGTAAAGAAAACTTTCTTTGCTTATTTATTTTTTAAATGAAACTTATGTGAAGGCTATACTTGTTTTACCACAATGGGTGGCCATTTTATGAGATTTCCTATTTTGGTGTATGATAAAATTTTGATTTGAGCATTTCATAGGGGAGGTTAAACCAAATCGAACTTTGTCTAGTAATAGTCAATATTTTCAAAAAAGTAAAATAGTAGCTGCATTATGGAATAAAATGATGGACGTTCTTTTGGCTTGATGAGTGATTAGAGCTATGTCCCGAGCATTGGATGATATTGGGATTTTGACGGGATGTGTTAACTCGGTACATAGGGCTCTACTCGTTATAGTGTATTGTATATAAATTTGTCTTCTACATATGACTACACCTGTACCTTATGTTTGAATCTCTACCTCCATTACAAGAGCATGATCATAAATTAGAATAAAGCTCTTCCCTCTCATTAGAATGAGTTGTACTTATCAAGATTCTACCCTTTCTTGAGATGAAACCTGTTTCTTATCTTTGGCTTCTACCTTTTTGCTTGAGAGCATGTTCTTATGATGTGATGGGGCTTTGCCTTCATAATGAGACCATAGTTGTGGTTTGGCGCTTTGCCCTTATATGAAAATGTGGGAGTACTTGTTTAGAATGTCTTATTTAGAGATTGAATTTCATCAATGAGATTTTGCCTTTATTAGAGAGGTGAGTGAACTTGTATATGGATCTACTCGTGTGTGGGGGATATGATTGTGACTTGATTTTAAAGGAATGCATAACATCAAAATTGTAAAACCAAAATAGAAATAGGGATTTGATCTCACTTGTTTAAGATATGAGGCTTGAATGAGGGTTGTTTGAATCTTTATAGCATGTTTGATTTTGAATAAGATAAACCTTCACTTTTTCGGGTAGATCTTAGCTACCTCTTGCATGAGTATTACAATTGGAACCACATATGAAATGTACCCACCTATACTTGTTGATTGTACCTAATGTCATATGGAATTGTGTAAAGTGGAATGATGTTGTTTTTTTGTGGCGCTTATAATGTGTGGTACAATAGTAGCCTCGGAGGCTCTCTCGTAGTATACTATTAAGAGTTCTCATTAATGGAACACTTTCGGAGCACAGAGTAATTTCAAAGAGAGGATCCCACTACCAATTCAAGCCTATAGTTTTTCCATTTGTGTTAACCATGATGGTTCTTTCCTTTTATGAATATTGCTAGTATTACAATTAAAATGACATCATGATTGTACTCTTGAAATCATTTATGATGTTCGAATTTGTAGTTTGATCTACCTTGATAGTACTCAATATTTCTTTGTTACACAAGTTAATGGGTTAGAAATTAACTTTAAAAATGTAAAAATATATTTGTTATATGTATTTGAATTCTTTAATCTACCAAAGTGAGTAGTTGTAGTGCTGTGAATTCTATGTCATTGTCTTTGAGACTTGTCCTCCAAAGCTCAAAAAAATTGTAGCAAACCTTCTCAATGCATAGGAATGTAGAAAATTTCAAAATCTGTGAGTGGAAAGAGAATTAAGGAGGACCAACATGCAAACAAACTCCTCCACAACCAATCAACCATAACCAAAGAGCTAGTCCTCAAACATACTCATTTGTAATCAATCAACCATAACCAAACTCATTTGCAATGAAATAATCGTGACAAAAGAGCTTGTCCATAAACGACAATTTCTATATTGTTAGTCCTCAAGGTCAAAGCTTGCTTGTGTTCTATTTTAATTGATGAAGAATATATTTAAATTTGGGTATGTGGGTGATTTTCAACATCTAAATAATTGGTTATAATGATTTGTTTATCTTTACATTATGTGTATTTGTGTCTTTGATTGTATAGTTTATTGCATGTTTAAGCGAGGTGTTTTTCTTATTTGTTTTCATGGATAAAATAGAGTATCATCCAAATCCCATGAAGGGTGGTTTTAGGAGTATCACTACAATGCTTTCACAAAATGACATAGAAGATTATAATATGCATTCTATAGATGATGACTACCCTTATCTTGTGCCAAGTACACAAATGAACAATGAAGAAGTAATCATCCCTACTTATGTTTCAAGTACAAAAAGACAATTGACGAAGTAAACATACCTACAACCGATATGCACTTGGAACATGTATCATCGTGTATTAATGATCCCCCTCTTCAGTTTCAATTCCTCTTGCGCAAAAGGGTGGGGATCGCTTGAGCTTCAGAGAAACTATCATCCTTATTGAAGCAAATATATTGAGAGAGACATCCAATTCAATGGTGGAACAATGAAAAGAACTATAACATCCACTCGAAATGGAGAATTGTGGAAGATTATTGTTGCACTCATGTGATCCTCCACACAATGAGTTAGTGTCGAGATCGGTGGGAGCATGTGTTACATGATTACAAAGATCAAGAGACTATAACACACGTATACCTTCTAGGTGTGATAGTTATTGGAGTATGACATGTCGAGAGAGATTTGAAAAAAGCTTCCAAAAAATTTTGCCATGGAATTTTTGATGCAAAGTGGAGGTCAACTTTGGTAATGATAGAGCTATCAATCCCGGTAAAATATCAATTGATACTTCTGACACACAGTATGCATTCACTGAGGGTGTGTCTTCTCCAATTGAAAATGAGCCATTGAAAGAGTGTGAGACACCGGCGATGACAGGTGAAAGCTCATTGAATACTAGAAAGGAAAAGGAAAGACTTTCAACATGTAAAAAACATAAAACAAGCAACAAAACAACAAAAGTATTAAAGACGTCATTGATGAAAGCAACAAGTTAGTGATTTCTACATTTTAGATAGATGAAGAGAGGCATATGAAACTCCATGAAATTGATCGTGAAATTAAAGAGAAACAAATGAAGAGGGAAGATAAGAATGAGGAACGAATGATCAAAATAGAGGACCAAAAAAGCTAATGTGTAAATGAACATGGTTTTAGCTTTAAATGTTATTGTACATGCAATGTTGAATATGACCAAGTCATTTTCAAATGATAAATAATTCTTCAAATTCGATACTCAAGTTATATTGTTGTCCTTTTTTTGCTATTTAGTGGATTTTCTAGTTACTTGTTATTGTTGAGTATGGACCTTAATTGCTTCACGAAAGATTGTTTTTACATGTTAATTGGTTTTGACATGAATGGAATCGGTCGAAGTAACCAACATCGGTCGACAAGAACCGACATCCGTTACCTATGCGATGGTGCAATATTGTTTTGTCGAGAATTAGAATAAATCATTTTTCGTTAAAAATTCTTTCTTGATTGTAAAAGCATAGTTAGTTTCCAAGAATATATATATATATATATATATGTATGTATGTATGTATGTATGTATGTATGTATGTATGTATGTATGTATGTATGTATGTATGTATGTATGTATGTATGTATGTATGTATGTATGAGGGTAAGTGAGAAGAAAATTGTAATTCCTTGCATATTAGTTTTCTTGGTGAAAAAGAAAAAGTAGTTGAGTGAGGGAAAACATTGAACGTCCCGTGAGGTGTTGGAAGACATCGATCTTCATTGTATTTCCTCCGTAAAACACTAAATAATAATATTGGTCGTTTCTTGGTGGACATAGCCCACACTGGGTGAACCACGTTAAATCTAATGTTATCTTTATCTTGTTTATTTTATCTTCTAGTTTATTTCTACATTCATTGCTTGTACGCTTTATCGATTTTAGATCCGTGCAACATTTGTTATATGGTTTAACCCCAACAACCGTATCGAGCTTTGTTTGAAGGTTTTGTGTGTTGACAAGATTTACTCACAAAGGGGTTTCGATTGAGTGGGAGTAGAGCAATGGAAAAATACAAAGAAATACCGAGTAGACAAATTTGACTTTGTAATTATCAACTATGGAAGATGCAGGTGGAGGATTATTTATATCGTAAAGATCTATACTTACCATTGGATGAGCATGGACAACCGGATACGATGATGATGAAGAATGGAAGGTTCTTGGCGAAAAGGCTCTGGGATCTATAAGATTGAGCTTGACAACATCGGTGGTTTTGAATTTACTGAGATGCAAAAACCATGGTAGAGTTGATGAAATCTTTAGCAACTTTGTATGAAACTCCTAATGCTTGAATAAGGTTTATTTGATGAAAAAAAAATTAATTCTAAGATACAATAATGTGGATCTGTATCTTCCGGTCTATTGTAAATCAATTAAAGTCGGTAGATATTTCGTTTGATGATGAAGTGAAAGCACTTTTATTCTTATTCTCTTTGCTAGGTAGTTGGGATAACTTGGTAATGGTTGTTAGTAATACAACGTCTGCTTCTAAAGGTTTGAAATTCGATGATGTGGTTAATGTAACCCTTAATGAGCAAATACGCAGGAGAAGCATAATCTGGAAAAGCTTTAAATGTGGAATGCAAAGTGGAATATCTACGGATAGATCATAAAAGAGCAAGAATAATGGGAGATCAAAGTCAAAACATGATAGATCTAGATCTAGGTATAAAGATTTACTTTGTTGGAATTTTGGAAAGAGAGGACACGTAAAGAAGGAGTGTTGGTCCAAGGAAAACAAAGAGAATACATCAGAGAAAGGTAAAGAAAAAGGTAAAGAAAAAAACATTACAAGTGAGGTAAAACAAGATGCCCGTATTCTCTCCTTGGATGATAACTTAGAATCTTGGGTTTTAGATTTTGGAGCTTCTTCATGCTACCCTAATAAGGTTTATTTCATAAATTAATTTCACGGTAAGTTTAAACAAGTTTAGTTAGGAGATGATGAGCCATGCAATATTACTGGTAAAGGTGATGTTTATCTAAAGTTGTAGAATGTAAATCCATGGGTATTGAAAGATGTGAGGCATGTGTCAAGCCTCAAGAGAAATCTAATATCTGCAGGGAAACTAGGTGAATCTAGATGTGTGGTTACATTCACAGTGATTCTTGGAAGGTTACCAAGGGATCTCTTGTTGTGGTAAGAGGTAAGAAGGTAGGAACTTTATATTTGTCTACATGTGTTACTGATTCCTTTTTGTGTTATCTACTACAGATTCAGATGCAACCATGTGGCATAATCAGCTAGGCCATATGAGTGAAAAAGGAATGCAGATCTTAAAGGCTAAGGGTAAGTTATCATATTTGAAACAATTAGATCTTGAATTTTGTGAGCATTGCATATTTGGAAAGCAGAAGAGAGTGATATTTCTCAAGGTTGGGTCAACAAAGAAGGAGCATAAATTGGAGCTTGTACACTCAGATGTGTGGGGACCATCCCGGTAGCTTCCATTGGAGGATCCCAATACTATGTGACTTTCATTAATGATTCCACAAGGAAGGTATGGATTTATTGTTTTAAGCGTAAATTTGATGTTTTGAGACTATTAAAAGGTGGAAATCCGTTGTGGAAAATGAAAAAACTTAAAATTGAAGTGCCTTAGATCCGACAATGGTGGTGAGTAATCGTAGCAAGGATTTCAATAATTATTGTTCAAAGAATGGAATATGAAGAGAAAAAATGGTTCCTACAACTCCAAAGGAGAATGAAGTTACGAGAAAGAATGAATAGAACAATAATGGAATGTGCTAGAAGCATGAGGATACATGTCAGTTTACCTTTGAAGTTTTGGGTAGAAGCAGTGGATACAACAATGTACTTGATCAACCATGGGCCTTCAACAACTCGGATTGTGGAATACCGTAAGAAACTTTGTCCTGGAAAAGAGGTATATTTTTATCTTCTTAGAATTTTTGGCTTAGAAACTTTTGTGCATGTTGATAGGGAAAATAGGAAGAAGTTAGATGGTAAATCTAAGAGATGTACTTTCATTGGTTATGGCTCTGTGATTTCGGATATTGATTTTGGGATTTGGAAGATTCTAAGATTGTTAGGAGTCATGACATTGATTGGAGCGAAACAAGAATGTACACGAATATGGTTTTGGTGCCTAAACAAAAACAGGTTGAAGAAATTTTGAAGGAAAATCAACTTTCGACCTAAAGCAGACAACCACGAACACGAGGCGTCGGTTGACAAAAACCAATGTCGGTTAGGATAACCAAAGATCGGCAGACAAGATTTGGTTTAGAACAGACCATCGCTGAAACCAGCATCGATACTCCTCAAGAGGCTTATGTTAATAAGGTGTTGGAAAGGTTTAACATGCAAGATTCAAAACACATTAGTACACCTATGGCTGGACACTTCAAATTGAGCAAAGATCGTGTCGTTCATCACGGGAGGAGGTTTATAGCTAATCTAGGTAAAGAACATTCGAAAGTAGTCCAATGGATTCTCATGTATATGAAAGGGACATTTGGCATGGAATTATGCTATGGAGGGTCATATATTTCTTTACACAGATATGTTGATTCAAATATGGCTAGAGATTTGGATGGCGGGAGGAGCACTTATGGATATATTCCACAATAGGTGGAACAACAGCTTAGCTAGATTTTGAGATTGCATATTGTTGTGGCTTTGTCTACTACGAGAGGTAGAGTATGTTACGATATAAAAATCTAGCAAGGAGATGATATGGATGAGTAGATTCATGAAAGAGTTGGGTAAGGAGTAAGAGGATTACAGATTATACATTGATAATCAAGAGTACGATCCATATGGCAAAGAACTTAGCATTTCATTCAAGAATGAAACCTATTCATTGAGGTATCAATTGATACGGCAGTGTTGGAGGATGGGTAGCTGAAGTTAGAGAAAATTCATATGGATGAGAACCATGCAGATATGTTAGTGAATCCATTTGTAAAGGAGAAGTTGGAGCGTCACTCCACTTATGTTAGTCTTCGAGTTTGAGACTTGAATGATGATATCATATAATCCTTTAGTTGTCAATTATTTCTCGGGAAGGGAGGACCGTAATGTCCCCTTTTCCCGCACCAAAGGCCTAAGGGTCAAGCAAGTCCAAGCTGTTGTCATATCCAAAGGGTGGGGACGCCTGGAGGCTACTAAGAAGGGGCCACATGGTACTAATAGTCGTGTTTGGTGTTTGGGGGTCACTTTGGACCTTGGCAACTTAAACGGGAAAGAGTGACTTTAGTGACTTTTATTTTATTGACCCCTCCATGGAAATCAATGTGTTTAGGGTCTATTAGGGCTCTTTTTCCGTGGGAAGTGTATAAGGAGCGGGGAGAGTAAGGAAAGACACTTTTTGCATACATTTTATTAATCCCTCCACGTGCAACCGATTTGTCGCACATCTACAACTTGGAGTCAAATCCCACAAGGACCCTATCTCCGGTGGTGAGAGACTCGTCCCCTAGCTAGTAGGGCATTCTTCGGTAGTGAGATATCTACCCTAGTCTGCATTCCTCGATCTGTTTGATGTCGTGTGGTAGATAAAATCTCAAACATCTCGAGAAAGGATTTCATAAATATTTGGCAGCTTTAGGAAAGGATAATCATGGGCTCCAGATCCAAATCCCAGTAGAGATCAGATCCATGGCAGCCATTTGGGCAGAGCGGGACAGTTCGTTGGAGGCATCTCATGAAGGATTTCATGGTATTGGAGGTGTTTGGGGAAGACAAGTAGAGGGGCCTCGATCAGATTCATGTTAGCCTTTTGAGTTTGGGAGGGCAAAGAAGGCGAAGGCGCATCCATCATTTTCCGACCCCTTCACCAAGCGTGGCGACCTGCAGCCTTTACTTGGGGTTTTTCCAGTCGGTCATTTCAGATCCGAAGGTGGAAACGTTATTGCCTGTATCTATTACTGTTATTTCCAAAGACCCTTATTTTTGCTCTTGTTTTTGGAGAGTTACGAGCCTCTGAAGTCTCCAGTTGTCTAGGGCACGTTGTGCTTTTTCTGGCAGCATTTTAATTTATGTAAAAGTCTTGAAACAATTTCCTTATGTCCTTTATAATAACATCAAGCTCTATTTAAATTTTCAAGTATTTCGGGTGGACATTTTGGCAAATATTAAGTTTCTTTAGTTCGTTGTCCCAACTGTAAAAATCTGGTAAAATCAATATTTTATGTGGCTGCAAGTTTTCAATATTTTGTGCATTTTTAAGTGGTATCCTATCAGGGATATTTCAAAGTGGTATTAGAGCAATCATTCCTTCACTGTGTTGGTTAAATATGGCATTTGGAAAGATCTAAAAGGGGGTTTATGAAGGAAATGTTCACCAACATGGTGAAATGCAGAAGCCACTAACCTTTATTTGAGTCACTCACTTAGAAGGTGAATCAAAGCGAGACCTAGGGATAATAAAGGACATGGTGAGAATAGTGATAAAGGGCGGCCAATAGAGGTGATAGATGAGGATTCTTGTTAGAGGAAATACCAATCTTTGAGTAAGGGTTTCGAGATAATATGGCATTTCCATTTATTGCATGATAAATATTGGTAGCAAGCCCAAATGAGGTCATCATATGCCAAGACTTCGAATCACAAAATAACTCGTTTGTAGAAGAAGCTTCTAAACAAAAGGGTATGATTTCCATTGATCAAAATAAATTCTTTAGTGAAAGTTTTCTTTTGGAGAAATTATTCCAACTCATGAGAAGGAATTTGTATATGCAAGCAAAGAGGATGCAATGGAAACTCTAAAACAGTGTGAGGAATGGAATAGCAGAGCTAGAGCTGCTAGATTGATAGCCGCCCAAGTGAGACAACACCAACAAGAGTTCAAGGAAAATATGTGGGAAAATGATGCAAGGAAGCCTACACCCATGAAAGAAGACTCTATGGAGCAGCTGGCACATGAGGAGGAGCCTCACATGGACACTTGTGTAAAATTACAGCCTGCTGTAATTTCCAAAACAACAACTATTGATCAGCTTTCGATACTTTTAACAGCACTCAGACAAGAATGTTGGGGGCAACTCAACATATGTCTATCTTGAACACACCGAGGACATTGATGGCCTTGAAAGGTGCCAAAGGCACACTAATGTGTCTTGTTTATGGTGACCTATTCCCATCTAGTTCCATCATGAGATGCATGGTAAGGTAGATGATGAAGTCTTCATCATGGGGCTTCTTGGACCATTTCTCCAACTATGTGTATATGAGCATCTCGTGGATGATATATGGTGGCAAGTATTAGCTCACTTAGTAGATACAAGGGCTCATGGGCAATATAAGCTATGGGATTCGGTAATATGTGGTAGTTATCCACAACTAACAATTCTGATTTTGAAAACTTTGTGACCAATTTCATAATCTAAAGAAAGAATTAAAATGTGTCTTGTGTTGGAAAGCACGTTTTCTTCATTGGAGACTCTAGTACAAGAAGGGAGAGTACCTCTCAAGGTACTAGCATTGGTTCTATGATTGCTAAAAGAGGCAAGAGAATATTTTTTAACCATCTTCAACCTGTTGGACTGTGTATAACAACAGTCATAAGGAGAAGAAAAAATAGCAATATGGGACAACATGATCAAAGACACTAGAGTGGACATTGGGCAGCGGCCTTCCCATTCTTTTGCCAAGCCTTTGGGCTTCACGAACCTTCTTTCTTGAAGGATCCGGAAGTTTCACAGGTACAACAGCTTGTAGATATTTTGGGTGAGGAGTCTTTTTGGGAGAGGAACCAGATCTAGAGTGAGGGATTTCGTAATGACATGCCATTCCAAGAATATTACAGAATGAAGATTGGTGGCAACTGACCCAAGAGAGATCATAAGAAATAGGTACCAGAGTTACATAGAGGAGATTGGGACAGATCTCCATTCCACACTTCGATGGTTCTAAGAAGTGTACTGCACCGTCTTGAGTCCAAAAGATAAAGACATACTTTGACTTGAATCCTATGCGTGAGGAAGGTGCAATTAATTTTGCAAGCTCACATCTTGAGGGAGATGCTCATGATGGGTGGCATCATGGGATGATTACACAGGGACGCATACACATTACGACTCATGCGAGTTTGTGCAGGTGGTGAGCAGAGTTGATATTAGGGACCACGACAAGTATTTCAGGGAGTGGACTCATTTGAGACAAACCGATCCCTGGATTAGTACATCAGTAGATTTTCGAGATTACTAGTCATGGTACCGATGTCAAGAGAGGAGAAAATATTTTATTAATAGAGCCCATGACTAATTTTTATACCAGCTACATGGTGAAAGCCTTGGAAGGATTAGTGGGGCATTTGGTCCTCAAAGTGCTCAAAGAATCAAGGTGCAATTTGATGTTAAAAAGAAGAGTGGAATTCAAGGTGAATTCATGGCTTTAGCATCCTAAGGTATGAGAATGGTTACCATTTTCCTAGCTTGTTGAGTTCTCTTATGTTGTTGCCATGTCTCTATTATTTGGGACAACATTTATATGCTTGATGATTGGGGAAGACTATTTCATAATCACTTCTCAAGGAATGCTAGATGGGGTAAACACATCCTCCATTCACATTTCTCTTGATTCAGCTAATAAGCATATGTTGGAAAAGAAAACAATGCAGAGCCCATGATAGTGAAAGGACATGAGGTATGTGGTATAATTTTTGTGGTTGAATTTGCTAGAGGTAAGACTATGTTTGGGATGCAATGGTTGCATGTTGTTAAGGAAGACAATGATGATGCATGTGTTAAGGAGAATGAAGATGTTGATCCTATATTGAAATTCCGAGTTACAGAGGTATGATGAGCAGCCCCAATTATGCTATTTCAAATTTGTTTTCTTCTCTCATGACGAGAATCAATGGGTACAACAAGAGGTATGAAGTTCCTTATGATAAAGTTTATGGATGCATGAGTTCTAATGTTGACTTCCCTTTCCCTTGCATTTACGATGAAATGAAAATATGGGGAAAGAGGATAAAGTATGATGAGGGAGCAGCCATGTGTATTCCCAACATAGAAGGGATTGATGAATTATGTCCATGGAAAGACATGTCTTGCACTAAGAAGGTAACTCATTTGTTTAGTGTCATTAAGAGATGTGAAGTACTTGAATGTGTTTGCACATTTGGGTTATTTCAAGTGGGAATCATTCATTGGACATATAGGCTTCCATCTTTTGGGAAATTTGCATTCATCCCTCATGTGGATAAACTGAAAATTTTCAAGGAAAACAAAGAAATCAGATTTCATGGTATGCAAGGGCAGATTGCAAAAGATGTGATTGGTGAAGAAAGAAGCATGTCGTTGCAGCGGTTGAATTGTGAAGGAACTCAGCGTCTTGTGGATCATGGTGACATCACAAGGAATGAGACAAGTGGGATGTTGGATGACTCCTATTCTGACGGATTGTTTGTTGCAGGCACAGAGCACACCATAATGACTTATGTGGAGAGTGAGTCGGATGATGTTGAATTGTGGAGTGAGTTGGATAGGATGGAGACTTTGACTCTAGATGGGGTGAGTGGAGTCATGGATGTGGGTGTAACCAATAATGTTGCACATGAGACAGTTACAGAGATTGGGATTACAGGTTCAGACCATCCGAGTTTATCATTATGTTGGTCATTTAAAGTTTCGGTAGACTAGAGATCTCATTTTCTTGTTGAGTACTCCAAGAACCGACACTCTTGTGAGATTCTGGATGGCCACATACAGGATGACAGCTGCAGATTGGAGGATGAGATGATCTTCTCTCGGGGAAGATGGAGCCTTGTGTCAGATTCATGGTGGAGGATGGAGATATTACGACATGTGCATTTTCTTTCCATGATCTAGGTGCTTGAGCTTCATGAGACCTATAGGCTCATGTTTTAGAGGTTCATATGGCGAGAGGTTGAGGAGGATCTCCTCAAATTTATACAGGCATATACGGTTTATCACTATGAAAGTCCGAGCTTACGGGACCATGTTTTTTTAATCAACACGGACAACACTCCTATGCTTTTTGCTTTGCTTCTATGCCCGGTAAGCACCTCACCCATATGTTAATCAAAGGTGGAGAGATGAAAGTAACCCATGGTTATTCATTAGGTTCACATTCAAGCGCAGAGATGGACTATATGGAGACGATATTTCCGGTTGACTGTCTGCTTGAGTCTTGGGACTTTCCCTCCATGGGACACATCAAGATACATTATTAAAAGCATGGATCTCACATGAGTACAGGTCGGTAGGAGAGTTAGCACCATTTTTGTGTAAACATGGTTTTTCACAAAGTGATATACGAGGGATTCTACAGGATTCAGAGTAGACTTTCATACCCAGGAGTTGGTTGGAGAGGCCATGAGTGATCCCGTGATAACAACCTTGCATTGGCATAGATTAGACCGATTGGAAATTTCGGTGTGGGCACTAGTGGAGAGACGGTTCGGGTATCATTGTTTTTCATGGTTCCATGGTTACCTCGGATTACACGGATCCTTGGTGGACGACCGTGTGAGGTGGAGAAACTTATGGCATGGTTTCCAGCCTGCGAAAGTAGGATAGGTGAATGTTTGGGGTTAAGCATTTCTCGGGAAGGGAGGACGTAATTTCCCCTTTTCTTGCACCAAAGGCCTAAGGGTCAAGCAATTCCAAGCCGTGGTCATCTCCAAATGGCGTTGGACGCGGGGGCTACCGAGAAGGGGACACATGTTACTAATAGTCGTGTTTGGCATTTAGGGGTCACTTTGGACCTCAAGGCGAATTAAATGAGAAAGAGTGACTTTAGTGAATTTTATTTTATTGACCCCTCCATGGAAAGCAATGTGTCTAGGGTCTATTGAGGCTCTTTTTGCTGTGGGAAGCATATAAGGAGTGGGGAGTGTAAGGAAAGACATTTTTTGCATAAATTTTATTGACCCCTTCACATGCAGCTACAACCATTGTCGCGCATCTACAATCGGTGGAGTCAAATCCCACAGGGACCCTAGCTTTAGTGGTGAAAGACTCATCCCTAGCTAGTAGGGCATTCTTCAAGTGAGATATCTACCCTAGTCTTTCATTCCGGATCTATTTTAGGGTTTGTGTGGTAGAGATAATATCATACGTCTTAGTGAAAGGATTTTGTAGATATTTGGCAAAGCATTGGCAGAGAGGACAATCACGGGCTCCAGATCTCGAATCCCGATAGTAGATCGAGATCCATGATGCAGCCATTTGGGCATAGTGGGACAGTTTGTTGGAGGCATCTCATGAAGGATTTTGCAGGTATTAGGGGCATTTGGGAAGACAAGTAGAGGGGCCCTAATCATATTCATGTCGACCTTTTAGGCTAGGCATGGTAAGACATCTTTCAAGGCACGTCCATCATTTTCTCACCCATTCACCAAGCGTGGTGACTCACAGCCCTTTACTTTACTTGGGTTTTTCGATTCGAAGTTTCGATCCGAATTAGGTGGAAACGTTTTGCTTTTTTTTGGGAGTTACAAGCCTCATTGTCTCCCACTGCTATCTAGGGCACATTGTGCTTTTTCTGGAAGCATTTTAATTTATGTAAAAGTTCTGAAATAGTTTCCTTATGTCCTTTATAATAACATCAAGCTCTATTTAAATTTTCAAGTATTTCGGTGGACATTTTGGCAAATATTAAGTTTCTTTAGTTCGTTGTCCTAATCGTAAAAATATGGTAAAATCAGTATTTTATGTGGTATGTAAGTTTAAAATATTTTGTGCATTTTTAAGTGGTATCCTATCGGGGAAATTTAAGTAGTGTACCTACATGGTTAGTAAAGGCAAGTGTTGTCGCGTTATGTTGTCATTGCGTTGTTGTTGTTGTTATTGTTGTTGCCCCAATTTGATTGTTTGTTTCTCATAGAATTTGGACTTGCAAGGACAAAATGATCAAGTATTCAAATATGTATGTATGTATGTATGTAAAAATGTTGTGTAAAATACGCATGTGTATATAAATTTGTAAAGCACGTAAATTTAAAACATGCGAAAAGAATAGTGTAAATGGAACATGTGCACTGATCCATTTTGAGAAAAAAGAGTGTAGAAGGATACCATGTAATCTTATTCTGAGGCTTGTTGGCAATCTCACGCCACCTTGGTTGAAGAAGTGTAGTGAGGAAATGTTATGTGTCCTCTAACTCTAACCCTTTTTGCTAAAATGTGTAATGAGATCTCTATAGCATCATGGTTTTGGGAAATCCGGCCAGTGATCGGGCCGGCGAAGTAGTCATCGAGTAATGAGGATGCTATGAGACGTGATATGGTATTTCTATAGGAAATAATGGTGACATCTGATGTTGTGTTAATGTTAGAATGGGGGAATGTGATGTTATACCCCTAATTGTGTATGAAGGAGAAGTTAACCCATGCGGCCGAAGGACGAGGGTTTCTCGACCGTCTTGCTAGGGTAATGTGGGTAGAGGGCCATGATCCAATAGTGGTAATATAGTAGATAAACATGACGCCGGTGAATGGAATTTAAATGCGCGTGAGGAATGAATGAATGAGGAAGATTGATATATAGAACATGTTGTAATGGTGATTCGGTGGAGGAAACAACGAACTATGTGAGAAACGCTGATGAGAGGGTTTATGAGTAGCACTAGGTTGAGATTTAAGTGATGAATGAGCCCAATGGTTTGCATGGTGAATAAGAGGTGATTATACATTAAAGGAGATAAGGCCTAGTTTTTTGAGATCTTTAATTATATGTGACAAAGCATGACAAGTGTTTGTATGATTGTCAAAATTAGCATTATTTTCAAAATCGTATGGAACCATACGGAAACCCGATAAGTAGTGATATGTGATAGGTCATCCAAATAACCATGAATGCATAAGATATACATGACCATGATGTATTGTTCATCCTTAAATGGGGGTAAAGGGCATCCTAAGCATACCAAATAGTGAATTTGGGTGAATAGTAAAGGAAAGAACTTATAAATGCACACCTTGTCGAATGGAATGGGAAATGCTATATCAATGTGATCGGGATCAAGAGTGCCTATGATATAATCTAACCAAAACTGGCCAAAAGTAAGTTGAGAAGTAGTATGATAACACACAAGATGAACAAGAAGATGGAAAACACGTAGACCATGTAAAACAAGAAGAATAATAGAGCCATGATAAAAATGTGGATTGCATAAAGGATAATGGAGGTATGAAAATTCAATACCAAGCCAAGAGATCCCATCATGTGAACATACGGTGGCCAAACATGAGGTATCAAGTGGTATGTGTTCCCAATAAGAATTATTCATGAAGAGGGTGAAAGTGAATGGTGAGCACACTAAATAAGGTGATGTTGGTGGGTATTATGGAATGATGTCCATGGACTATAAAGGTTTCTAATATGGGAAAATAACAAGTAGTATCGAGAGGAAGTGAAGAAGAAAGCTGTTAGAATTTGAGGATTCTAATAAATACTGATTTAATTAATTTACATATTACATAATGTTACATAAATATTTAAATAAAGATTACATCATAACATAAGTAAATAAATAATACTTACAGAAATAAATAATACATGTGACACAATATTTATAGTGGAAAACCCCAATAGGGTAAAAACTACTTTGAAATACCCTTTCGCTTTAGAAAACTTATTTTACATCGAGTAAGATTACCTCCTCCTTTGAAACCCTATTTACCAAGGGTAAAACCAAATCACTTGATTTGCACACCTTTGATATATTTCTCGAATATATCAAATGAGGACCTAAAGTCCTTTTTATATAAGATGATCGTGTATATCTCCCACCCACCTTTTCAACCTAAAATGGTTGACACATACACCTAGATTTATAATATTTAATATTAGAAATATAATCATTTCATGATATTAAATATTTAACCTAAAGTATATACCTAGGTTAGCATATTTAATAATATAAATATAAATATTTCATATTATTAAATATTAACTTATATATTAGTGATGGACCCATATATATTAAGGGTTCGCCAAACCACTTAATCATTATGTTCCAACACTCCCCTTT
Organism: Taxus wallichiana var. yunnanensis; assembly: GCA_018340775.1. NCBI lineage: Eukaryota > Viridiplantae > Streptophyta > Pinopsida > Cupressales > Taxaceae > Taxus > Taxus wallichiana. The sequence continues at coordinate 557,488,694 of CM031242.1, read as the reverse complement.
AATATTAAGTGGGATAACATAACATATGCCATAGATTACCTACTCGTGGTACAATTACAAGATTTGATCAATCTTAAACCATAAAGGTTTTAGGCTAGCATATCGGTTAAAGGAATTATAATACATTCATCACACTCAATTTACCTTTTGATACAAAAAAGATTTGGAATCCCAAAGATTATCCCATGATCGGTGGCTAAGTATGATTTGTGAGTTTTACATGTTCTCACAAGTTCTCATAAAGGTTATTAAACCCAAGTATATAGGAGCCTTTTACCACCAAGAACCTCCTTAACAATATGCTTGTACTTGATGTTTACTTTGGTAAAATCAATATCACTAAAGAGGTCACTTGAAGACCACTTTTAATATCTTTCTACACTTCTTTCTAAAAAAGAAGGTTTGAGAAGGTATACATGCCCGAATGTCTTTTTACACTTGCTTGAAGGTCTTTTTACATTTACCCAAAGGTGTTTTACAAATGCCCAAAGGTCTTTTTACAAAAACCAAGTTCCATTAGGACATGACATTGTCATGCACAATCCCCTCAATGTCAACTCGACAATCCAATCATTTCATCAAAGTGACAAAACTTTGCAGCACTCGGGGACTTTGTAAATATTTCAAAGAACCTACTCTTGATCAACATGAACTTGAGATTTATATCATCACTTTACACTTTCTCACGGCTAAAGCGTATATGTATCTCAATGTTCTTCATCATTTGATATTGAACTAGATTCTAAATCAAGAGTAATATAACTCGACCACCACATAGAAGATAAATACTTCCTTTATCTTCCATGAGAATCTCTACCAACAAATACCAGTTGTAGCGTCATGACTTTTTAACTTCTTCGATTTTACTTCTTTGCCTCGGTAGAAGAAATAGAGATTGTTGATTGTATTTGTTGTTCCAAGTAATGGTTCCTACACCAAAAACTTAAATAGATATCTAGTATATTTTATAACATAACATCAGTATGTTTATAATCACAAAATCCATATAAGATAGCATTTTTATTCTTCTTATAATGCAACCCATAATTGATTGTTTCTATCAAATATCTAAATTTTTTTTTTGTAAGGTTCGAATGATCTCTAAAAAATGTTCCTGCATAAACCTTAAAGCAATTCCTTATATAGGAAATATCTGATCTAGTTATAGTTAGATAAATCAAACTATCAACTAACAACGTATATAAAATAGGATCAATCTTTTTCATATGTAGATTTAAGATCAATATTTATTTCAACTTCCATTAAAGTAGAAAATGGTTTACAATCAATCATAAGAAACTTTTTCAATACAATGGTTGCATATTGTATTTTGAAAAATAACAATAGAATGAAATACAATCATACAAATAATATGATGTGAGAGACCTAACTCATTCATTTCAAAAGTATTGTTTCAATTTCTCTTTAATCCTATGAATTAAATCAAATTGTCACCAGACATAAGCAAATAATCAAAATATATACATATAATGAAAATATGCGAGCATTATTGCTTAATGAATATATCATTGTTAGAAGAACAATTAACAAAACCTAACAATTTAAAAAGGAAACAAATTTTTGTATACCAAGCTCTAAGAATTTGTTTTAAACTATACAAGGATTTCTCAACTTATAAACATAGTTTTCTTTACCATTTTCTTCAAATTCTTTAGGTTGAAACATGTAAAATTCTTCTTTTAAATCACAATTTAAAAAAATATTTTTCGTATCCTTTTGGTGGATTTCCACCCAAATTGAGCGGCAATTACAAATAACACCCTAACGAAGACTCATTTTAGCTACAAGAAATTTCTAAACATAATGAATACTAGGCTTGTGAGTGAAACCTCTAGCAACAAGTCTAGCTTTATGTTTGTTAATACTACCATCACCATTATATTTTACTTTGTATATCCACCTAGACCTATAATACTTCACGGATCGGGTTCATACAAGGTAATTAATGCATGGTACATATGATGACTTCTCGTCATTTTTCTAAGGTTAATATGATTTGAAGTTTTTAACATAACTTGAGCCCAATTTAATTTCTTATCTAGGAAGATAAGAGTTTGAAACATCTCTAACATTAAAAAATCATCATGACCATTTACTAAATTAGAATCAAAACCATCATTTAGAAGCATTTAATGAAATAACTTCAAGAGAATAAGACAATACATGTAAACCTTTCACTAGATTATATCTATACATTTCATATAAGTTTCGATAATTAACGTGTCATAACCTTTCATTCCATAGTTTTGAATTATTCAAACTTTGATATATAAAACAAGATGCAAAAGAAAAATCATAAAAATATACAGACAATTTCTTTGAATTCCTTCACTATTATACTCTCATTAATATTCTTGATATACTAAGTATCATTCATGCATGGATTCTAGTTGTTTCCATACCTCTTTCGGATGTTTGATATTACCAATGTGTAAAAGTACTCATCGTTCACATTGCATAAAATTATAGAAAGAGCATCTTACATTTGTTGCAAAGAATGTATTCATGTTATCTATAGTTGTTTGATAACTCGGTGGGAGCAACCTTAGATCTAGAAACAATTGTCTAGAGTTTCCTCTACATAAATTCTATTTTGACTCAAATGTTGTAGTTGGTTTTATTCGAATCTGGTTTTGTCAACACAAAAATAGCTAGATACCATTGTTTTTTAAATTTGTAAAACACACCCCATTATAATATACAATTTACCATAAAGTTAGATACATATTTATTGATAATAAAAATAACACTTTTAATTTAATCGGATCTAAATTTTATAGATTTAAAGAAACTATTTGATCATAACTAATTTTGTCATTACAATGCATACTAATTAACCTCCCATGATCAAAATAATAACCCGCATATAAGGGCTTTACATTATACCCTGATTTATATAAAAATATTTCGACTATATAAAAGTGAAGAAGAGACCCTAAGAATGCATAACAACTTCAAATTTCTGAAAAAAATAATATAAACAAAAATCCGGCCAATTTAAATTTGACGTCTAAATAACCGTCATAATGGCCTTTTTGTCTATCGTCACATTTTAACATAGTTAAAGTTTCTAGAACCTATGAGCTTAAATTTGATGTCTAAATGACCTTCATGTTGCCTTATGTTTGGTCTACCTTGACGGTCATTTGATTCGAGTTAAATTTAGTGAAGTCAAAACTTGTTGTGTATTTCCATAATGTGAAATTCCAAAATTTCTTCTTCCGTGTAATATTAGGGAGGTTGTATTTTAACACATTATAATAACCTATTATAAGTTATAATGTAAAAATCTATACATTTTGTTTATTAAAAAAAATGGTATATAGTTTATAGAATGAAAATAAAAAACAACATATAGTTCATAAAAATTATAAACTATAGTATATTGTTTTTATATTAAAAAACACATAACCCTTATTAAAGGGGTTTAAAGGACATAGGCCAAACTAAAAGAATTTTACCAGAGTGCAAGTAGATTTAGAGGGGACAAGTAATTTCACCCACCAATGAAATAAATTGAAATCACTATTTTCATGAACATTGTCTCCTCCCTTCATTTACTCTTAATTTTACCCCGCACACATTTAAAACTACGAAATATTAGAAAATATTTTATATAATTCTTCAAGCTGAAAAACTTTAAAACTTTTATGTGGCTATAACTACCAATATTTTAGTAAATATTTACCACACTTCACGTGGGCCATGATAAACTAGTTTTTCTTAAAAAAATTCTTCATTTATACGAGAATTCCATTTATACATGAGATATTATCTCATTTTATTCTCCACTCCCACTCTTATATAAAAGAAAACCTTTAAATAGGTTTATTTATATAGTTTTTATAAATCGTAAGATATAAATGAATGGGGTCGTCCCCTTACATGGATAATATAAATGGTTAATGGACACATGTTAGGTTTTATTTAATAAGTATTAAGATTTAAGAAGTAATCCCTTCATGGCCAAGAAATAAACACAAGCCTTCTTTCCAAAAAAAAATAAGCAATTAAGTTTTTTTAAAAATATATATAGACCAAATATCATAAAATTTATATTTTAAGCGGTTTAGAATAACCATATATAATATGATTCAAACTTAGGTTTATTACTTCTTTTTAAAACTATATATGCATATATTTATAAGTTAAGTTTAAATATGATTTAAACTTAGGCTTAGAATATTTAAATACCCTTTTGTTGGTTGAAAAAATCAGACAAATTAAATAAATAAAATACAAAATATTTTATCTTAATTTATTTAATTTATCTCACTCTGTACTATGTTAGAATTTGAGGATTCTAATAAATACGGATTTAATCAACTTACATATTACATAATATTAAAATAAATATTTAAATAAAGATTACATCATAACATAAATAAATAAATAAATACTTACGGAAATAAATAACACAAGTGACACAATATTTATAGTGGAAAGCCCCAATAGGGTAAAAACCACTTTGAAATACCCTTTCACTTGGAGAACTTATTTTATATCGAGTAAAATCACCTCCTCCTTTGAAACCCTATTTACCAAGGGTAAAACCAAATCACTTGATTTGCACACCTTTGATATATTTCGAATATAACAAATGATGACCTAAAATACTTTTTATTGCATCGAGTAAGACCACCTCCTCCTTTGAAACCCTATTTACCAAGGGTAAAACCAAATCACTTGATTTACACACCTTTGATATATTTCTCGAATATATCAAGTGAGGACCTAAAGTCCTTTTATATAAGATGATCGGGTATGTCTCCCGACCCACCTTTTCAACCTAAAATGGTTGACATATACAACTAGGTTTATAATATTTAATATTAGAAATATAATCATTTCATGATATTAAATATTTAACCTAAAGTATATACTTAGGTTAACATATTTAATAATAGAAATATAAATATTTTATATTATTAAATATTAACCTATATATTAGTGATAGACCTATATACATTAAGGGTTGGCTAGACCACTTAATCATTAAGTTCCAACACCACGTTGACCTCATGAATAATGCCCTAAAGTGGTAACTCATCTATGATGGGAGGTGGTGGAAGGGACGTAAACTAAGGGATTATTGTGGAGTAGGATCTCGTATACGATTACCATAACATTAGTATCATTAGGCTTAGTAAGTGGTGAATCGGAAGGGACTACATCAATCATAAAAATAGTAGGGACTAAGTCATGTGGAACTGCGAGAGATTGAGATTCAATCATCGAATATGGAGAAGTTGGAACAACTATGGATCGTTGGAATTATCTACGCATAATACCGAGAAGGACAAGCAAGTGGGACTGATCTTATGGGTCACTAATGATAATTCAGGTGTAACTATGGGATTAGGAGGAAGAGCTTGTACTTCGTGATGAGTTGCACTAAAGTAACAAGATCGATAGTTTACGAGATAGCGAAACAACAACATCATATAGCTCTAGGATCCATATCGTAGAAAATGTAAGTCGATGAATGAAGGGATAGGTCTATGCATAGTAAGGAAGGATCAAATGAGTGTCAATAAAAGTGTAACCATGGGTATCAAATTATAGAGTAATCGGAGACGTAGAAGAAGTGCATTTCCTATTACGCTTACTCATGATGAGATGTTGGGTTCACCAAAATGATTAACTAAAATTAAACTAAACTATAGGAAAGTATAATAATAGTTAATATAATATATGAGGACTAAAACGTTGTAAACTATGCTAAGACAATATGGAATAATTTTAAATAATTATACTAAATGAAATAAAACCCTAAATGTGCAAGGATGTAAAAGGAAAGGACTTAGTGGATTCTAGAGACTTTCGCATGTTGTCATGCAGTGTCCACCGTGGATTGTCCAAGTAGGACAATCACTCGGAGGTACAATCTGGAAGATATAAGGACACCTGCAATGCCTACGAAGGTACTTTGGGGTAGACCGGTCTGCAATCGAATAGGTGTCGTAGTCTCTCTAAAAGATGAGAATCATATTTCACATGTCGTAAGATGCCTTGAAATATCCATTCTCTGTCTCACCTGGATCGTTCAAGTGCACCGGGTATATGAAATAATACAAGATGAAGAAATGACCTGTAAAATTCAAAGAAGTATCAAAACCCTAAAAATAAAATATGCAAAATGAATGTGTCGATCACTCATTTGCCACAACAAAGGCTTACTAATATGAGTGGTGTACTACATTTCGCACCCAAATGTAGTTTTAGTGTGTATGAGCATGTTATGCCCCAGGTGATCTTGTGTCAATCACACTTTATGAAGTATTAAGCAATAATAACTATAGAAAATGTAATAGTATGTGTGCATGGAATAGAATAAAATCCCCCTCTATGTTTTGTGTGTTGATTCATATCTCCTAGCCTTATTGCGTCACTATGTGGATGCAAGTGATGCAATGGATGTAACACTAGATGAAGTGATAGTAGTATGTGACATTAGGACCCTCATTATGGTCTCATAACCTTATATTTATAAGGTTCTCTTGTTATAATTTTGTAATTAACCCCAACATGGCTAAATAGGAAGAATATAAGGATGAAAAGTTGTTTGAAGAAGTCCGGAAAGAGGCGAGAAAGTAGAACATGGATCGGGGTGCCCAGAGTGGGACCTCACACACGACGCCTGGGTGCCCCAAGATAAGCCTGGGTACCCAGGTTTAGGCTAGAATGATGGGAAAGTTACAAATATGTGGGCATACATAGGAAAATACATGAGAATGACAAAATAAAAGGTAAAAATAAGATGGCACAAAAGGTGGGATTAACTAGTATTTTTTCACTTGATAACCCTCTAAATAGTATAAGATCGGGCTAATTAATGCCTAAAGTGCATGATTTCGTGAGTACATAAATAAAGGGTGTAAATGAAATACCTAAATGTCCCACACTAATTCCATGGCTTAGATTTTCCTACCCAAATAACATCATGTTATATGTGCTTCCTTTATAGTCTTGATCTTGCTTAGAGTATTCATGTGAGAACAATTTGTGCTTAAAGGGGCCAAAATAACAATGGGGGCATAATTAGTAAGTTAACAAAATGCTATTTGAAGATTGACATAGGTGTAGACACCTAACATGTCTACATGACTAATTAACATTAATCATGGCCCACATTTTAGTCTCATCATCATTTCTCCACTACCAATACTTTTTTATTCATTTTAATCCATTTATCATTATTGTTATAATTCATTATATCTCAACATCATCCATATGTTAATTAATCACTAGATTAATTATTATTAATTAATTCATATTTATCATATTTCCCATTTATCATTATTTGACATTCATCCTAACATTTCATTATCAATCCTTTTAATTCATCTAATATCCTATTTTCATTATTAACTTTCTTAATCCATTATTATATCATATTATCCTATTTAAACCGTCATTAACATTTTCTAGGAATTTAATATTCCTACACCTCACCTACCCTAGTCTACACCTACACCTATCACTACCTATTCCATGTAATCACTCACCATTAATTAACCTAATCACAACATTAACCTAAACTAATCATGTGCACATCACCTCTAAATCTAGAGGCTTCTAAATCTAGAAGCTTCTTTATTTCTCCCTTTCATTTTCAAATATTTAAATACTTATACAACATTCCATTGCATTTTAAATTAAATGGAAATTCCTCACAAATTCTAGAAATTTTTACTATAGAATCCTCCATCCTCTCATCCAATTCCAACCCTTGATTCAATCTACCTTGACAAGATCTCAACCATTCAATCTACCACTCCACAAACTATACATTGAGCTCTCCTCCTCCATGAAAACTAGCTTAGAAGAATATTCTAAATCCATAACAAAATTCTGGTCTTTTGTTCTTTGACCAATCAATCCATTCTATCAATCATCCATCTATAATCAAGTAATCCTTCATCATTTTTCATCAACAAGCAAGAAAGCATCCACATCCAAATATGAAGTAATCAATCATCTTCCGCGCATCCACCATCAAGGAAGGATAATTGCATGCTGACGAGTAAGTGCGGTATTTTCCTCTTCCTTTCAACTTTTCTTGATCCGAGGTAGTTGATTTTTCGAGTTTGTAGGTTGATTTGAATTGGTTTCATATTCATGTTATTTGTGCATGCTTAACATGATTTTTCATCTACAATAGGCAATAGTGAATTAAAAGAAATAAAAATATTTTGGTTTAGAGAGGTTGATGGTGGGAGGCATGACAACATGACTTGGAGGTGGTCGAATGGACAAAACCATGGAGAACACATCAACGGAGGTGCCATGGAGGACATTTGCCACATAGGACCTAAAAATCTAAACTCGCGTTTACTATGTGGGACATGAAGAAAATACTAAATCTGACCGCATATAATGTTAATACCAATTCCATGTAGATGTGGTAGATGTAAAGATGAGAGGATCCTTACGAACTAGGGATGAGTATAGGGTTTGGTGGTCGCTTTACAATTAAAAATACTAACACAAATGCAAATCTACAAATTGAAACAATTAAAGGAAAAAACATTACAATAAAAATATATGGTGTCGTGATATTGAGTCAAAATGGTGTCAAAGTTGGGTGAGTTCGATTCATATACAATTTATTTGTAAAACAAGCCTTATGTGTAACAATGTTGTTTGCTTATGATTTTATGGCATGTTATATTTTTTGGATATTATTTTTAGGTCAAGAGGAAACTCACACAACTTAAGTTTTAATGGTAAGTTTTGTGGTATGTTTTCACATCTCCCTTCTTATTTCTTTTTCCCCTTATTTTTGGGTTTGTAATCCATGTTCCTTAGGTGCACCTTAGGTGAACACTTTCAGCGATGCATCTTTTTAACAATTCATGTACTTTTTGTTAGGTAACAAGGGATAAAATATGCGAACAATCCCTCATAGAATCGCAACGGTAGAAATATGCGAAAGTATTACGGATCACAAATAAAAAGTGCATAGTAAAAAAACACAACACAAAGAGACAATATTTAACATGGTTCACCCAATTTGGGCTACATCCACCAAGAATCACTTGCTCAAATTTTATTACAAACCACCGCTCTCTCAATATAATACCAAGATATGTTTGAGCTATGCTTAAAAAAACTCTAGAAAATTCACACTCTGAATTTAGACACATCCGCAATGTTACATCAACCCTACCATATGCACATAACCACATAAGTAGACAATTGCTTAAGAAATTTTATAAAACCATGGGTATAAAAACCATGGGCCAAAACATCCCCATAAACCCATGGGTCAAAAATCCTACCCATATGAGAAAAACACGTTTCTTGATGTATCGTGCACATTTTTTCAAGGCCATAAAAAATTTCTTGGGCTACGCCCCAAACCACCTTCTCGGTCGACCCAGCCTCGAACCCTAGCGAGACAACTATGGAAAGTGTAGAGTACTCTTAAAACACTTTCACACAAGAAAATAGGCTCCACAACCTAACAATCTCCCACTTGGAGACTAGATTTCCTTTGAGCAATCTTCTCAACCCTTCACTAGTTTTCGTGAAGTCCAACCAAAGTTGAACATAGCATCATTTTTCCCTTGTGACCACCTTGGTCTTCATGTTTCTGCAAGATTCTCGACTTGTATGAATCTTCTCCAACTTCAACTTCTCTTCCTCCAAAGTTGTCCCTGATGAAATGGTACCTAAGTTGTATATGCTTCTGTCCTAGAGTGGAAAGCAAAGTTCTTAACTAGGTGTATAACACTCGACTCTAACTATGTAGCTTCCTTCCTCATACTTATATCCCAACTCCTCAAGCATTTTTGTAGCCAAATCATCTCTTTACTTGCCTCTGCGGAAGCAACATACTCAGCCTCCATAGTTGACAAAGTCACCAACTTCGTAGTCGTGAAATCCAGCAAATTTCTTCAATATTGCCCCACCTATAATGTAAATATAACATGTCATGCTCCTTCGTTGTCCGAATCTCCAGCCATATCTCGAATCTACATAACCACGAAAAGTGGTGTCTAATCCATTCTAGCACAAAATTGTCCCAATGGTCCCTCTCAAATACGTATGATCCACTTTCATCGCATGTCGCTGATCTCTACCCTGGATCACTCATAAATCTACTCACCGCTCCCACTACATGAGTAATAAGAGCCTAGTGCACACCATAGCATACATCAAATTACCAACCGATGAGTAAGGTACTTGGAAATATGGTTTCTCTCCGCTCCGTCTTGGGACGCCATTCTCCTTTAATAATTTCAAATGGCATGCTAAAGGATTCCTAATTGGTTTAGCATCCTACATATTAAACCTCTCAAAGACCTTCTTAATGTACTCTTCCCGAGATAAAGTCAACTTTTGTTCCTTCCTATCCCGAGATATCCTCATACCAAGGATTTGTTTCATGCCCCAAATCTTTCATAACAAAGGAGTCAAGTGGAGTGTTAATCCCCCTAGATAATCCCCGGGATACTCCTCTTCCAGAGCGGTGGCATGAGTTCCCACCTTTCTATTTTCCCTCTAGGCATTTTTTGTGGGCCTATGTAGCGGTTTTGTGTGTCTCGTGAGATGTGACTCTTTTTATTTATTAATATAAAGGCAGCTCCAATAATAAAAATATTTAGTTATTTTTAAAAAGTGGTCTTTATTCCCTTTAATTGTGGCATCTTAGTCTAAAGAGGGTATGTTGTAAATGTACACCTATTTAGCATGATGTAATCTATTTATAATCCACATACAAGAGTAAGGATGTCAATATCTACGTAATTGAGTTGTCTTTAATCTATAAAAATAATCTTTATAATAAATTATAAAATCTTTATGAATTGCCTATATTTTAATTATATTTAAAAGAAGACCAATTTAATATTTTCTCATAATAAATTTGGAATATATTTTAATTGCATTTGATGTTTTGAATGATTTTTTTGGATCATTATAATTAATTATTTATTACGATAAAGTTTTCTTTCAAAATTTTAATTGAAAAGTGTATTTTTATCAATAATATATAATAATAAAATGCTAATATAGCAAAAAGGGTGGGGAATGGAATCATAATCCATGATATGACCAAATCGAGCTATATAAGCCTCAAGAAACTAAAATCGCACTAGATCAAAGTCTCTAATATTGCAGACAATTAGTAAAAACATTCATAAAACACTAAGGCACATCATTAGACAACATCAATGAACATGGCAACAAGTGGAGGCAGATCTAAGGGAGAATTGTTAGAGTTACTACCCCAACTATCACACTTTCTGGTGGATATGCAATATTAGATATGGGCTCTCAATCACCGCTATCATTTTTTTCTTCTACTTTCTTAATTTACCTAGTCATAAAATAGCTAATGCCAAGTTCGGGAAGCTTGTCTTGAGAAGCTATGCCCACCAAGGAGTAACATCCACCAAAGGCATCTCTAAGTTGGTCAAACACACCACGACATTGCCTCGATCAAATGAAGGTCAGTGGCTTAGTGAGGTGAAAATTTATGTCACTTTGAGTGGTGATTTCCTCAAAATCATTAGGTCGACCTTGAGAAGGTGAGGAGAAATAGAGTTAATCACATGGCACTCGGCTAAAAACACAAGTGGACTTATGATTCATTTCGTGTGTCAACTATTTCTCGCATTCACCTCAAGTGGCTCTCTCAAGGTATAGTTTTCATATCGCCTCAATCATTCCACTTTCCCTTCCCTTATAATTCTCCAACCTTAGAGGCCCTACCTACACCCTTCCTTTCCCATTGTTTATCTCACGTCTTATTTTCTACCATCTTGGTCTACCCTCATCTTTGCCTCCTACGTGTATCGATCAGAATCTCCATTACTTGTGTACATGTCTTACTTAGTATTTAACTAAAAGATCATTTCTTTATCACCTTTCTTCTTCTCGTACCATACTTTTTCTCATTTCCGATCATTCACATGCACCATCCCTTTCGCGCTCACATTGCATTGTACACATGCGATTGCTATTTAATTATTATTAGAACAAATTGTAAAAATAAGTATTAAAACATATAATCATTTTATGCACAAAATGACCCTTTGATTGAATTGTTGAGAGATCATAAATATGTTATAGGAAGAGTTCACGGTATTTTTAATGTTAGTTTATATTGATATTAAAAGGGGAAGGTTAACCATTTTTATATTAGCAATCACACATGAAATGTGTGATGGAAATGCCGAAGGGGATGCGTAGAAGAAGTTAAACTTGAGGGAGATAAGTATGAGAAGAGGAAGAGATCGATAAATAAAAATTGAGGAGGATATTTTAAGGTGTTTGAAAAACAATAGGAACCTACGTATCGAGCATGGTTTCTCCCGCATTAGTTTTGATGATAGTGTACATAAAAGACCATTGATAAAATAACCTTACCTCTAATTTCCATAATACTTGACAAGAACAATTACGTAGACATGCATTTGGAAATTATTTTTAGCGTGATTAATGTTTGAGTCATTGAAAACGAAGGAAAACAAGGTGCACATCATGTTCTTCTTCGATCCTCTGGGTCATTCACTGACCACAAACACAACATCCCGAGCTCTCATTTCCCTAATGATTGATAGGAACAATTTTTGAGACTTGCATTTGGAAATACTTTTTAGCATAATTAATGTTTGAGATACTCAAAAAGGAGGGTGGTAAATCATGTAGACCATATCCTCCTTTGATCCTCCAGGTCATCCAAGGCTATAAAAAGAAAATGTTTCAATTCAAGTATTATTTTTCGATTAATCGCTTAAAAATTATAATTCAGCTTGTTGGTGTAAAGATTATAATCTATTGATGAGCGTACAAATATGGATCCATTGAATTTGTTAAATACATGGATGTCAATCAATGATAAATGGAAGAGATGTCAACTTTCAGTATGTCGTAGGCATGGGTACATGTGTAGCCAACGTCATTTAGTTGTGTTAAGTGTCGCCAATGCAATGTTTAACCACCATATCCAATATAACACAATAGACAAGTTGGTTTTGTCTTCTTTTACAAAGAGGGGGATTTTTAATCGGCCATGGATAATTTTTTTTTATTTGTGGGTTTCGCTTACTATTATTCTATCTTTGAATAGAAGGTTCTGACAGATCAAAAATTTCACACTGGGATCTTTCCACCCCCAATGCTTTGGCTACAAGTAAATCTTCAAAATATAACTTGAATCAACTTAATCAAATTTAGGATAAATCTACAAAATATAACCAATCAACTTAATCAATATAGTATGAAGCTTAAGCATAACATCAGATCGTATCTATTATAAGCCATATGGAGGTGGCTAAGTCAACGATTTTACGTTGTCCAATGTTTCTATGGTGTCAACATGAGGCCCTAACACAACTGATTTAAATATGATTTGTTTAGAAAATATGAAGAAAAGGAGTTTTGTTATTTTTTTATATTATTTTTTTGAGATCAAGATTTTCAACTAGTTTTTCGTTCTATTAAGTACATAAGACGAAGACATGAATGGAAAGTTGGAAAGAAAATATTGGGATTAAATACATGCATGTCCCACACCTCTTCCATGACTCAAATTGTCCCTACCCAAATAATAGCTATTATATGTGCTTTTCTTTATCGCTTCAATGTCGTCAGCATTATACATGTGACTAAAATTCAGGCTTAAAAGGGTCGAGAATAAAAATGGGAACATATGATGGGTTCAACAAGATCAGTAACTTTCCTTAGACATGGGCACAAAATATTCTTGACACCTCGATGGCATCTTCGCAATGGCTACCTAAAGACCTTGAAAACGGAAACCTTTTTTCATTCTCGCGTGTTTTACACTATTCAATGGCGATTTAAATCACATTTTTAGGGAGTAATGACAAAATTACTCAACAAATTTTTTTATTAATCGTCACTCCATGAATTACTTTTTTTGGAAAAGAAAATGATTTTAAGCCTATATCGTGATTTATCATCGATTGTGGTGATTTTTAATTAGATTCAAGTAGTTGATGTGGAGGGCTCTCGACGGCCCACTGAGATGGAACACATCATCCCAAACAATCACACATACATCGATCGGAAGAGTTGTCTCAGTACAACAACCACTATAATTTACCCGACAAAGACCACAAGAGTCACCCATCTTGTTCCGATGATTTATGAAACATATAACTTGATGAAAATGTACGTAACAACCCCTGTATGAGGGCCTACAAAACAGCTTGATTGACATGAGGATGAAGTTTCAAATAGTTTCATTACAAGTGAGTGCATGCCAGGAAAAACAATTGTAAAGCCGAGAAGATGAATATAAAGGATAGGTGGATGGCGAAGATCCACAAAAATTCAACGACACTTTGCATCCTAGCCCTCCTCGTAGTTTGACTATGTCAAAATCGGGGTTGCGAATTCAATAAGTAAACGCCTCCAACGTAATTAATTTATGTAGATTTTTAAACATTTAATAAGATTATACTAAAACTTAATACTCATAAGAAGTATAATAGTTACGTAAATAATAAATTATATGTGAAGAAATAGATTGATAAGTACAATTTAAGAAGTGCATGATATGATTGATTTTTTTAGATTTAAATTAGTAAACCCGTTAGATATATTAAATTTGAGAGTATTATTTAAGAAATGTATGACATGATTGATTTTTTTAATTTTATGTTTAAATTAGTATATTTCACCTTTTTTAGTTACATATATTATTTTTCTTAGTATTAAATATTATTTTGTAATTTATGTAGATAATGATTAATGATTATAAAAAAGGTTAATTAAAATAATTAAATATAGAGGCTTTATCAAACATATTAATTAAGTGTGATAGTGTGAATTTATATTTATTTGTGTGGACTAGAGTGTTATGGCTAGAGTGTTGTTTTTCAATCTAATTTATTGGGATGGGTTTTCGCAGTAGTGTGCTAGTTTATAGATTGATGAGCGCTTTTGCTATTTGTTTAGTATTAAAGCCTATGTGTTCATAGGGGAGGTTAAACCACTTAACTTTGTCTAGTTATAGTCAATATTTTCAAAAAAGTAAAATAGTAGTTTGCATTATGGAATAATATGATGGATGTTCTTTTGGCTTGATGAGTGATTAGAGCTATGTGCTCAAAGCATTGGATGATGTTGGGATTTTTGACGGATGTGTTAACTCGGTACATAGGGCTCTTCACGTTATAGTGTATTGTATATAAATTTGTCTTCTACATATGACTCGCACCATACCTTATGTTTGAATCTCTACCTCCATTACAAGAGCATGATCATAAATTAGAATAAAGCTCTTCCCTCTCATGAGAATGAGTCACACTTATCAAGATACTACCCTTTCTTGAGATGAAACTATTCTTATCTTTGGCTTCTACCTTTTGCTTAGAGAGCATGTTCTTATGATGTGATGAGGATTTTCCTTCATAATGAGACCATAGTTGTGGTCTGGCGCTTTTCCCTTATATGAAAATGTGGGAGTACTTGTTTAGAATGTCTTATTTAGAGATTGAATTTCATCAATGACATTTGGCCTTTATTAGAGAGGTTAGTGAGCTTGTTTGAGATATGAGGTTTGAATGAGGGTTGTTTGAATCTTTATAGCATGTTTGATTTTGAATAAGATAAACCTTCACTTTTTCAGGTAGATCTTAGCTACCTCTTGCATGAGTATTACAATTGGAACCACATATGAATTGTACCCACCTATACTTGTTCATTGTTGCTAATGTCATATGGAAGAGTGTACAAAGAGAATGATGTTGTTTGATTGGTGGCAATTATAATGTGTGGTACAATAGTAGCCTGGGAGGCTCTATGTAGTATACTATTAAGAGTTCCCATTAATGGAACACTCTCAACAGAGTAATTTTAGAGAGAGGATCCCATTACCATTTCAAGCCTATAGTTTTTCCATTTGTGTTAACCATGATGGTTCTTTCCTTTTATGAATATTGCTAGTATTACAATTAAAATGACATCATGATTGTAATCTTGAAAGCATTTATTATGTATGAATTTGTAGTTTGATCTACCTTGATAGTAGTCAATATTTTGGTTGTTGGACAAGTTAATGGGTTAGAAATTAACTTTAAAAATGTTAAAATCTATACATTATGTGTATTTGAATTCTTTAATCTACCAAAGTGAGTAGTTGTAGTGCTGTGAATTCTATGTCATTGTCTTTGAGACTTGTCCTCAAAAGCTCAAAAAAATTGTAGCAAACCTTCACAATGCATAGGAATGTAGAAATTTTCAAAATTTGTGAATGGAAAGAGAATTAGGGAGGACCAACATGCAAACAAACTCATCCACAACCAAGCAACCATAACCAAAGAGCTAGTCCTCAAACATACTCATTTGTAACCAATCAACCATAACCAAACTCATTTGCAATGAAATAATCGTGACGAAAGAGCTTGTCCATAAACGACAATTTCTATATTGTTAGTCCTCAAGGTCAAAGCTTGCTTGTGTTCTATTTTAATTGATGAAGAATATATTTAAATTTGGGTATGTGGGTGATTTTCAACATCTAAATAATTGGTGATAATGATTTTTTATCTTTACATTATGTGTATTTGTGTCTTTGATTGTATAGTTTATCGTGATGTTTAAGCGAGGTTTTTTCTTCTTTGTTTTCATGGATAAAACAGAGTATCGTCCAAATCCCATGAAGGGTGGTTTTAGGAGTATCACTACAATTATTTCACAAAATTACATAGAAGATTCTAATATGCATTCTATAGATGATTACTACCCTTATCTTGTGCCAAGTACACAAATGAACAATGAAGAAGTAATTATCCCTACTTATGTTCCAAGTATAGAAAAGACAATTGATTTAAGTAAACATACCTACAAATGATATGCACTTGGAACATGTATCATTGTGTATTAATTATTCCCCTCTTCCTCATGAGAAAATGTAAACCAAAGAGCCACATAGTAGAGGAAATCAGCTTTCAGCCTCTTGCACAAAAGGGTGAGGCTCGTTTGAGCATCATAGAAACTATCATCCTTATCAAGCAAATATATTGAGGGAGACATTCAATTCAATGGTGGAACAATGAAAATAACTATAACATCCACTCAAAATAGAGAATTGTGGAGGATTATTGTTGCACTCATGTGATCCTCCGCACAATGAGTCGTGTCGACATTGGTGGGAGCATGTGTTACATGATTACAAAAGATTAAGAGACTATGACGCAGTATACCTTCTAGGCGTGATAGTTATTGGAGTATGACAGTCAAGAGAGATTTGAAAAGAAGCTTCCAAAAAAATTTCCATGGAATTTTTCTGATGCAAAGGAGATCAAATTTGGTAATGATAGAGCTATCAATCTCCGGTAAAATATAAATTGATACTTCACACACGGTATGCATTCACTAAGGGTGTGTCTTCTCCAATTGAAAATGAGCCATTGAAAGAGTGTGAGACAATCGGAGATGACATGTGAAAGTTTGTGGAATACTCGAAAAGGAAAAGGAAAAACTTTCAACATGTAAAAAATGGAAAACAAGCAACAAAACAACAAAAGTATTAAAGACATCATTCATGAAACCAACAAGTTAGTGATTTCTACATTTTAGATGGATGAAGAGAGGCATATGAAACTCCATGAAATTGATCATGAAATTAAAGAGAAACAAATGAAGAGGGAAGATAAAAATGAGGAAAGGATGATCAAAATAGAGGAGCAAAAACTAATGTGCAAATGAACATGGTTTCAGCTTTAAATGTTATTGTACATGCAATGTTGAAGTTGACCAAGTCATTTTCAAATGAGAAATAATTCTTCAAATCCCATACTCAAGTTATTTTGTTGTCATTTTTTTGCTCTTTAATGGATTTTCTAGTTACTTGTTATTGTTGAGTATGGAGCTTAATTGCTTCACGAAAGTTTGTTTTTACATGTTAACGGGTTTTGACAAATGGAATCGGTCAACAGAAGTAACCGCATCGGTCCGATTATAACTAACATCTATCGTGCAATAACGACATCCATTACGTGTTCTTTCTTGATGGTGCAATATTGTTTTGTCGAGAATTAGAATAAATAATTATTTGTTAAAGATGCTTTCGTATTGTAAAAGCATAGTTAGTTTCCCATAATATATATATGCATGTATGCATTATATGAGGGTAAGAGAGAAGAAAATAGTAATTGCTTGCATGTTAGTTTTCTTGGTGAGAAAGAAAGAGTAGTTGAGTGAGGGAAAAGCATTGAACATCCTATGAGGTGTTGGAAGACATCAGATCTTCATTGTATTTCCTCTGTAAAGCACTAAATAATAATATTGGTTGTTTCTTGGTGGACGTAGCCCACACTGGGTGAACCACGTTAAATCTGGTGTTATCTTTCTCTTTTTATTTTATCTTCTAGTTTATTTCCGCATTCATTGCTTGTATGCTTTATCTTATTTTAGATCTGTGTAACATTGTTATATGGTTTAACCCCAACAACTAGTATCAAAGCTTTGTTTGGAGGTTTTGTGTGTTGACAAGATTTACTCACAGAGGGTTTCTAATTGAGTGGGAGCAGAGCAATGGAAAAATAAAGTAAATACCGAGTAGACAAATTTGACTATAGTAATTATCAACTATGGAAGATGCAGGTGGAGGATTATTTATATCAGAAAGATCTATACTTACCATTGGATGAACATGGACAATTGGATATGATGACTGATGAAGAATGGAAGGTTCTTGACAGAAAGGCTCTGGGATCTATAAGATTGAGCTTGGAAACATCGGTGGCTTCAAATTTTACAGATGCAAAAACCATGGTAGAGTTGATGAAATCTTTAGCAAATTTGTATGAAACTCCTAGTGCTTCAAATAAGGTTTATTTGATGAAAAAAATTAATTCTAATATATAATAAGGTGGATCTGTATCTTCCTCTATTGTAAATCAATTAAAGTCATGAGAAATTTCGTTTGATGATGAAGTGAAAGCACTTTTCTTCTTATGCTCTTTCTTTAGATAGTTGGGATAACTTGGTAATGGTTGTTAGTAATACAATGTCTTCTTCTAAAGGTTTGAGATTTGATGATGTGGTTAGTGTAATCCTTAACGAGCAAATACGTAGGAGAAGCATAATCTGGAAAAGCTTTAAATGTAGAAAGCAGTGGAAGATCTAAGGAGAGATAATCAAAGAGCAAGAATAATGGGAGATCAAAGTCAATACATGGCAGATCTAGATCTAGGTACAAAGATTTACTTTGTTGGAATTGTGGAAAGAGAGGACACGTAAAGAAGGAGTGTTAGTTCAAGGAAAACAAAAAGAATACATCAGAGAAAGGTAAAGAAAAAGGTAAAGAGGCAAACATTGCAAGTGAGGTAAAACAAGATGCCCTTATTCTCTCCTTGTATGATAAATTAGAATCTTGGGTTTTAGATTTTGGAGCTTCTTTGCATGCTACCCTAAGAAGGGTTATTTCAAAAAAAAATTCAGGGTAATTTTGAACAAGTTTATTTAGGAGATGATGAGCCATGCAATATTACCGGTAAAGGTGATGTTTATCTAAAGTTGTAAAATGTAAATCCATGGGTATTGAAATATGTGAGGCATGTGTCAAGCCTCAAGAGAAATCTAATATATGCAAATAAACTAGGTGAATCTAGATGTGTGGTTACATTCACACCCGATTCTTGGGAATGTTATCAAGGACCTCTTGTTGTGGCAAGAGGTAAGAAGGTAGGAACTTTATATTTGTCTACATGTGTTACTTGATTCCTTTTTGTGTTATGTACTAATGATTCAAATGCAACCATCCTGACATAATCAACTAGGCCATATGAGTGAAAAAGGAATGCATATCTTAAAGGCTAAGGGTAAGTTATCATACTTGAAACAATTAGATCTTTAATTTTGTGAGAATTGCATATTTGGAAAGCGAGAAGAGAGTGATATTTCTCAAGGTTGGGTCAACAAAGAAGGAGCAAAATTGAGCTTGTACGCTCGGATGTGTGGGGACCATCCTGTAGCTTCCATTGAGGATCCCAATACTATGTGACTTTCATTAATGATTCCACAAGGAAGGTATGGATTTATTGTTTTAAGTGTAAATTTGATGTTTTTGAGACTATTAAAAGGTGGAAATCCCTTGTGGAAAATTAAAAAAACTTAAAATTCAAGTGCCTTAGATATGACAATGGTGGTGAGTACTTGTAAGAGGATTTCAATAATTATTGTTCAAAGAATGGAATATGAAAAGAAAGAATAGCTCCTAAAACTCCACAGAGAATGAAGTTACACAAAGAATGAACAGAATAATAATGGAATGTGCTAGAAGCATGAGGATAGATGTAGGTTTTCCTTTGAATTTTGGGGCGTATAAGTGGATACAACAATGTACTTGATCAACCATTGGCCTTCAACAACTCTAGATGGTGAAATACTTAGAAGAAACTTTGTCTGAAAAGAGGTATATTTTTCTTTTCTTAGAGTTTTTGGCTTAGAAACTTTTGTGCATGTTGATAGGGAAAATAGGAAGAAGTTGGATGGTAAATCTAAGAGATGTACTTTCATTGTTATGGCTCGTGATTTCAGATATTGATTTTGGGATTTAGAAGATTCTAAGATTGTTAGGAGTCATGACATTGATTGGAACAAAACAAGAATGTACACGGATAAGGTTTTGGTGCTTAAACAAAAATAGGTTGAAGAAATTTTGAAGTAAAATCAACTTTCCGACCTAAAATAGACAACCACATTGCATAGACGTTGGTTCAACAAAACCAATGTCGGTTAGGCTAACCAACATCGATAGACAAGATCAAGATCAGGTTTAGAACAGACCGTCAGAGTGGAACCAATGTTGGTACTTCTCAAGAGGATTATATTAATAAGGTGTTGGAAAGGTTTAACATGCAAGATTCAAAACTTGTTAGTACACCTATGGTTGGACACTTCAAATTGAGCAAAGATCAGTTTCATTCATCACAAGAGGAGGTTGATTACATGGCACCTGTTCCCTATGCTTTAACAAGAAGAAGTCTTATGTATTTCATGGTTTGTACTAGACCATACATTGCACAGTGCAAAGGGGAGTTGTGAGCAGTTTTATAGCGAATCTAGGTAAAGAACATTGAAAGTAGTCCAATGGATTCTCATGTATATGAGAGGGACATCCGCATGGAATTGTGTTATGGAGGGTCACATATTTCTTTACGTGGATATGTTGATTCAAATATGGCTGGAGATTTGGATGGCAGGAGGAGAACTGGCATCTGGATATGTTTTCACAAAGAGGGAACAACAGCTTAGCTAGATTTCGAGATTGCATATTGTTGCGGCTTTGTCTACTACAGAGGCATAGTATGTTACAACTACAAAATCTAGCACGGAGATGATATGGATGAGTAGATTCATGAAAGAGTTGGGTAAAAGTAAGAGTATTACATATTATACATTGATAGTCGAGCATGATCCATATGGCAAAGAACTTAGCATTTCATTCAAGAATGAAACCTATTCAGATTGAGGTATCACTTGATATGGCAGTGTTGGAGGATGGAAACTAAAGTTAGAGAAAATTCATACGGATGAGAACCATGTGGATATGTTAGCGAAGCCATTGGTAAATGAGAAGTTTGAGCATCACTCCACTTATGTCAGTCTTCAGTTTTAGACTTGAATGATGATATTATATAATCCTTTAGTTGTCAAATATTTCTTGAGAAGGGAGGACTATAATGTCCCCTTTTCCCGTGCCAAAGGTGTAAGGGTCAATCGAGTCCAATCTGTGGTCATATCAAAAGGTGGGGATGTTGGGGGCTACTTGAAGAAGGGCCGCATGGTACTAATATTCGTGTTTGGTGTTTGGGGGTCACTTTGGACCTTGGTGACTTAAACAGAAAGAGTGACTTTAACGACTTTTATTTTATCGACCCCTCCATGGAAATCAATGCGTCTAGGGTCTGTTGGGGCTCTTTTTCTGTGGGAAGTATTTAAAGAGCGAGGAGAGTAAGGAAAGACACTTTTTGCATACATTTTATTAACCCCTTCATGTGCAGCTTCTAATGTCACGCATCTACAAGCATGTGGAGTCAATCCCACAAGGACCCTAGCTTCGGTGGTGAGAGACTGTCCCTACTAGTAGGGAATTCTTCTGTAGTGAGAGATCTACCATAATCTGTCATTTCGGATCTGCTTTCAAGGATGTGTGGTAGAGACAATATCAAGCGTCTCAAGAAAGGATTTTGTAGACATTTGGCAAAGCATTGGGAGAGGATAATGAGTGGGCTCCGATCTAAATCCCGGTAGTAAATCAGATCCACAGCTGAGCCATTGGGGTTTTTCCAAATGGTCATTTTAGATTCGAAGGTGGAAACATTATTGCCTCAGTATCTATTATTATTATTTCCAAAGACCCTTATTTTTGCTCTTGTTTTTGGAGAGTTACAAACCTCCTAAGTCTCCAACTATGTAGGGCACGTTGTACTTTTTCTCGGCAGCATTTTAAATTATGTAAATTCCCAAAATAGTTTCCTTATGTCCTTTATAATAACATCAAGATCTATTTAAATTTTCAAGTATTTCGGTGGACGTTTTTGCAAATATTAAGTTTCTTTAGTTCGTTGTCCCAACTGTAAAAATATGGTAAAATCCGTATTTTATGTGGCTGCAAGTTTTCAATATTTTGTGCATTTTTAAGTGGTATCCTATCATGGATATTTCAAAGTGGTATTAGAGCACTCATTCCTCTAGCTTTGTGTTGGTTAAATATGGTAGTTTGGAAAGATCTAAAAGGGAGGTTTATGAAGGAAATGTTCACCAACATGGTGAAATAGCAGAAAACCACTAACCTTTATTTGAGTCACTCACTCGAAGGTGAATCAAAGCAGACATAGGGATAATAAAGGACATGGTCAGAATAGTGATAAAGGGCGGTCAATAGAGGTGATAGATGAGGATTCTTGTTAGAAAAAATACCAATCTTTGAGTAAGGGTTTTAGAGATAATACAACATTTCCAGTTTATTGCATGATGAAGATTGGTAGCAAGCCCAAACAAGGTCATCATATGCTAGTACCTAAATCACGAAAGAACTTGTTTGTAGAAGAAGCTTCTAAACAAAGGGTAGGATTTCCATTGATCAAAATAAATGCATTAGTGAAACTTTTCTTGTTGGAGAAATTATTCCAGCTCATGAGAAGGAATTTATATATGCAAGCAAAGAGGATGCAATGGAAACTCTAAAACGGTGTGAGGAATGAAATATTGGAGCTAGAGCTGCTAGATTGATAGCCGCCCAAGCGAGACAACACCAACAATAATTCAAGGAAAAGATGTGGGAAAATGATGCAAGGAAGCCTACACCCATGAAAGAAGACTCTATGGAGCAGCCGGTGACACATGAGGAGGAGCCTCACATGGACACTTTGGTGTAAAATTACAACTGCTGTAATTTCCAAAACAACAACTATTGATCACTTTCGAGATACTTTTAACAGCACTCGCAGACAAGAATGTTGGGGGCAACTCAACATATGTCTATCTTGAACACACTGAGGACATTGATGGCCTTGAAAGGTGCCAAGAGCACACTTATGTGTCTTGTTTATGGTGACCTATTCCCATCTAGTTCCATCATGAGATGCATGGTAAGGTAGATGATGAAGTCTTCATCATGGGGCTTTTTGGACCATTTCTCCAACTATGTGTATATGAGCATCTTGTTGGATGATATATGGTGGCAAGTTTAGCTCACTTAATGCATATACAAGGGCTCATGGGCAATATAAGCTATGGGATTCTGTAATACGTGGCGCTTATCCAAAACTAACAATCGATGTTGAAAACTTTGTGACTGATTTCATAAGCCAAAGAAAGAATTCAAATGTGTCTTGTGTAGGAAAGCACGTTTTCTTCATTGGAGACTCTAGTGCAAGAAGGGAGAGTACCTCTCAAGGTACTAGCATTGGTTCTATGATTGCTAAAAGGGGCAAGAGAATATTTTTTAACCATCTTCAACCTACTCGACTGTGTATACCAACATTCATAAGGAGAAGAAAAAAGAGCAATATGGGACAATATGATC
The DNA here is from genome assembly GCA_018340775.1 of Taxus wallichiana var. yunnanensis. Taxonomy (NCBI): domain Eukaryota; kingdom Viridiplantae; phylum Streptophyta; class Pinopsida; order Cupressales; family Taxaceae; genus Taxus; species Taxus wallichiana. The sequence continues at coordinate 557,464,654 of CM031242.1, read as the reverse complement.
AAAGAGGCTAGAGTGTACATTCAGGGCAGCGGCCTCCCCATTCTTCTGCCAAGCCTTTGGGGCTTCACGAACCTTCTTTCTTGAAGGATATGAAATTTTCACCGGCACAGTGCTCCGTAGATATTTTGGGTGAGGAGTCTTTTTGGGGGAGGAACCAGATCTGAGTGAGGGCTTTCATAATGACATGCCATTCCAAGAATATTACGTAAATGAAGATCGGCAATGACTCCAGAGAGATCATCGAAACAGTACCGAGTTACATAGAGATTGGGACAGATCTCTATTCCACACTTCGATGGTTCTAAGAAGTGTACTGCACCATCTTGGGTCCAAAAGCTAAAGACATACTCTAACTTGAATCCTATGCGCGAGGAAGGTGCAATTAAGTTTGCAAGCTCGCATCTTGAGGGAGATGCTCATGATGGGTGGCATCATGGGCTGATTACATAGGGACACATACACATTATGACTCATGCAGAGTTCATGCAGAGGCTAGTGAGCAAAGTTGATAGGAGGGACCCTGACAGGTATTTCAGGGAGTGGACTCATTTGAGACAAACCGGTCCCCTGGATCAGTACATTGTAGATTTTCAGAGATTACCAGTCATGGTACCTGATGTCAAGAGAGGAGAAAATGCTTTATTAATAGAGCCCATGACTGATTTTTATACCAGCTACATGGTGGAACCCTTGGAAGGGTTAGTGGGGGCATTTGGTCCTCAAAGTGCTCAAAGAATCAAGGTGTAATTTGCTGTTAAAAAAGAAGAGTGGAATTCAAGGTGCATTCATGACTTTAGCATCCTAAGGTATGAGAATGGTTACCATTTTCCTAGCTTGTTGAGTTCTCCTACGTTGTTGCCATGTCTCTATTATTTGGGACAACATTTATATGCTTGGATGATTGGGGAAGCCTATTTCATAATCACGTCTCAAGGAATTCTAGATGGGGTAAACACATCCTCCATTCACATTGCTCTTGATTCGGTTAATAAGCATATGTTGGAAAAGAAAACAATGCAGGAGCCCATGATAGTGAAAGGACGTGAGGTATGTGGTTTATTTATTATGGTTGAATTTGCTAGAGGTAAGACTATGTTTTGGATGCAATGGTTGCATGTTGTTAAGGAAGATGATGATGCATGTGTTGAAAAACCAAAGAAGAATGAAGATGTTGATCCTATATCAGAAATTCTGAGTTGCAGAGGTATGATGAGCAGCCCCAATTATGTTATTTCGATGTTTTTTCTTCTCTCATGAGGAGAATCATGGGTACAACAAGAGGTATGGAGTTCCTTATGATAAAGTTTATGGATGCATGAGTTCTAATGTTGACTTCCCTTTCACTTGCATGTAGGATGAAATGAAAATATGGGGAAAGAGGTTAAAGTATGATGAGGGAGCAGCCATGTGTATTCCCAACATAGAAGTGATTGATGAATTATGTCCATGGAAAGACATGTATTGCACTAAGAAGGTAACTCATTTGTTTAGTGTCATTAAGAGATGTGAATTACTTGAATGTGTTTACACATTTGGGATATTTCAAGTGTGAATCATTCATTGGACATATAGGCTTCCATCTTTTGGGAAATTTGCATTCATCCCTTATGTGGATAAACTGAAATTTTTCAAGGAAAACAACGAAATCAGATTTCATGGTATGCAAGGGCAGATTGGAAAAGATGTGATTGGTGAAGAAAGAAGCATGTCATTGCAATGGTTAAATTGTGAAGGAACTCAATGTCTTGTGGATCATGGTGACATCACAAGGAATGAGACAAGTGGGATGTTGGATGACTCCTATTTTGACTGATTGTTTGCTGCAGGCACAGAGCACACCATAATTACTTATGTGGAGAGTGATTGGATGATGTTGAATTGTGGAGTGAGTTCGATAGGATGGAGACTTTGAATCTAGATGGGGTGAGTGGAGTCATGGATGTGGGTGTAACCAATAATGTTGTGCATGAGACAATTACGAGATTAGGATTACAGTTCGGAGGACCAGTCCGAGTTTATCATTATGTTGGTCATCTAAAGTTTTGGTAGACTGAGATCTCATTTACTTGTTGAGTACTCCAAGAATCAAACTCTTGTGAGATTCTCGGATGGCCACCTACAAGATGATAGCTGCAGATTGAGGATGAGATGATCTTCTCTCGGGAAGATGGAGCCTTGTGTTAGATTCATGGTGGAGGATGGAGATATTGCGACATGTGCATTGTTCTTTCGTGACTAGGTGCTTGAGCTTTGATGAGACCTTCTGGCTCATGTCTAAGAGGTTCATATGGTAGAGGTTTAGGGAGGATCTCCTCAAATTTATACAGGCATATACGGTTTGTCACTATGACAAGTTTGAGCTTACGAGACCATGTTTTTTTTTAATCAACACGGGACAAAACTCCTATGCTTTTTTTTGCTTCTATGCCTCGTAAGCACCTCACCCACATGTTAATTAGTGGAGAGATGAAAGTGACCCATGGTTATTCATTAGGTTCACATTCAGTGTAGGAGATGGACTCTATTGAGCCGATATTGCCGGTTGACTGTCTACTGGAGTCTTGGACATTTCCTCCACGGGACACATCAAGATATAGTATGAGGAGCTTGGATCTCACACGAGTGTAGGTCAGGTAGGAGAGTTAGCACCATTTTTGCGTAAACAGGTTGATTCACAAGTTGATACAGGGGATTCTACAGGATTCATAGTAGACTTTCATACCCAGGAGTTGGTTGGAGAGGTTGTGAGTGATCTTGTGATGACAACCTTGCATTGGCAGGGATTAGACCGATTGGAAATTTTGGTGCACACACCAGTGGAGAGATGGTTCGGGTATCATTCTTTTTCACGGTTCCGTGGTTACCTCGGATTACACGGATCCTTGGTGGACGACAGGGTGAGGTGGAGAAACTTATGGCGCAGCTTTCCAGCTGCTGCAGTAGGATAGGTTAATGCTTGGGGTTAAGCATTTTTTTGGAAGGAGGAATGTAATGTCCCCTTTTCCTGCACCAAAGGCCTAAGGGTCAAGCAAGTCCAAGCTGTGGTCATATCCAAAGGGTGGGGGACACTAGGGGCTACTGAGAAGGGGATATATGGTACTAATTGTTGTGTTTGGAGTTTGGGGGTCACTTTGGACCTTGGCGACTTAAACGGGAAAGAGTGACTTTAGTGACTTTTATTTTATTGACCCCTCCATGGAAAGCAATGTGTCTAGGGTCTATTGGGGCTCTTTTGCCATGGGAAGTATATAAATAGCGAGGAGAGTAAGGAAAGACACTTTTTGCATACATTTTATTGACCCCTTTACGTGCAGCTACCACTATCATGCATCTAGAGCTTATGGAGTCAAATCCCATAGGGACCCTAGCTTTAGTGGTGAAAGACCCATCCCTAGCTAGCAGGGCATTCTTCGGTAGTGAGATATCTACCCTAGTCTGTCATTCTGGATCTGTTTAAGGGTTGTGTGGTAGAGACAATATTTGACATCTCAGAGAAAGGATTTCGTAGACATTTGGAGGCATTGGGAGAGAACAATCAGTGGGGTCCAGATCCGAATCTTGGTAGGAGATCAAATCTACGACAACCATTTGGGCAGAGTGGGACAGTTCGTTGGAGGCATCTCGTGAAGGATTTCGTGGGTATTGGGGGCGTTTGGGGAAGACAAGCAAAGGGGCCCCGATCAGTTTCACTTCAGCCTTTTAGGCTGGGCGTGGCAGCACGCTGAAGGCACTCCATCATTTTTCGACCCCTTCACCAAGCGTGGTGACCTGTAGCCTTTAATTGGGGTTTTTCTAGTCAGTCATTTCAAATATGAAGGTGGAAACGTTATTTCCTGTATCTATTATTGTTATTTCCAAAGACCCTTATTTTTGCTCTTACTTTTGGAGAGTTAGGAGCCTATGAAGTCTCCAAATGCCTAGGGCACATTGTGCTTTTTCTAAGCAAGCATTTTAATTTATGTAAAAGTCCCAAACAATTTCCTTATGTCCTTTATAATAACATCAAGCTCTATTTAAATTTTCAAGTATTTCTGTGGACATTTTGGCAAATATTAAGTTTCTTTAGTTTGTTGTCCTAATTGTAAAAATATGGTAAAATCAATATTTTATGTGGCTGCAAGTTTTTAATATTCTATGCATTTTTAAGTGGTATCCTATCGGGATATTTCAGTAGTGTACCTACATGGTTAGTAAAGGCAAGTGTTGTCACGTTGTGTTGTCGTTGCGTTGTTGTTGTTGTTATTGTTGTTTCCCCCAATTTGATTGTTTGTTTCTCATACGACAGAACTTGCAAGGAGAAAATGATCAAGTAGTCAAATATGTATGTATGTATGTATGTAAAATGTTGTGTAAAATACGCATGTGTATATAAATGTGTAAAGTACGTGTAAATGTAAAACATGCGAAAATAATAGTGTAAATGGAACATGTGCACCTGATCCATATTGAGAAAAAAGGGTGTAGAAGGATATCATGTACTGCTGCAAGTTTTTTTGGCAATCTCACACCACCTTGGCTGAAGAAGTGTAGGGAGGAAATGTTATGTGTCCTCTAACTCTAACCCCTTTTTCTAAAATGTGTAAAGAGATCTCTATATCATCATGGTTTTTTGGGAAATCCGACGCCAACTGGCCGAAGTAGTCAACAAGTAATGAGGATGCTATGAGGCGTGATATGGTATGTCTACAGGAAATAATGGTGACAGATGATGTTGTGTTAATGTTAGAATGGGGAGATTGTGATGTTATGCCCCCTAAGTGTGTATGAAGGAGAAGTTAACCCATGCGGCTGAAGGACGATGGTTTCTCGACCGGTGCCTAGGGTAATATGGGTAGAGGGCCACAATCCAATAGTGGTAATATATTAGATAAACGTGATGCCGGTGAATGGAATTTAAATGCGCGTGAGGAATGAATGAATGAGGAAGATCGATATGTAGGAACATGTTGTAATGGTGATTCTGGTGGAGGAAACAATGAACTATGTGAGAAACGTTTTCGATGAGAGGGTTTATGAGTAGTACTAGGTTGAGATTTAAGCGATGAATGAGCCTGATGGGTTGGATGGTGAATAGGAGGTGATTGTATATAAAAGGAGATAAGGCCTAGTTGTTTGAGATATTTAATTATACATGATAAAGCACGACAAGTGTTGGTATGATTGCCAAAATCAGCATTATTGTTAAAATCGTATGGAACCGCACGGGAAACCTGATAAAGCAGTGATATGTGATAGGTCATCCAAATAACCATGAATGCATAAGATATACATGACCATGACATATTGTTCATCCTTAAATGGGGGTGAAGGGCATCCCTAATCATACCAAATAGTGAATTTGGGTGAATAGTAAAGGAAAGAACTGCTACAAATGCACACCTTGTCGAATGGAATGGGAAATGCTATATCAATGTGATCGGGATCAAGAGTGCCTATGATATAATCTAACCAAAAATGGCCAAAAGTAAGTTGAGAAGTAGTATGATAACATGCAAGATGAACAAGAAGATGGAAAACACGTAGACCATATACAACCGTAAGAATAATAGAGCCATGATACACATGTGGAGCGCATAAAAGATGATGGAGGTATGAAAATTCAAAACCAAGCTGAGAGATCCCATTATGTGAACATATGGTGGCCACACATGAGGTATCAAGTGGTATGTGTTCCCAATAAGATTTATTCATGAAGAGGGTGAAAGTGAATGGTGAACACACTAAATAAGGTGATGTTGGTGTGTATTATGGAACGATGTCCATGGACTATAAAGGTTTCTGATATGGAAAATAATAGTAGTATCGAGAAGAAGCGAAGAAGAAACTATTAGAATTTGAGGATTCTAATAAATACGGATTTAATCAACTTACATATTACATAATGTTATAATAAATATTTAAATAAAGATTACATCATAACATAAGTAAATAAAGAAATATTTACATGAAATAAATAACACATGTGACACAATATTTATAGTGGAAAACTCCAATAGGGTAAAACCACTTTAAAATACCTTTTCGCTTCGAGAACTTATTTTACATCGAGTAAGATTACCTCCTCCTTTGAAACACTATTTACCAAGGGTAAAACCAAATCACTTAATTTGCACGCCTTTGATATATTTCTCAAATATATCAAATGAGGACCTAAAGTCCTTTTTATATAAGGTGATCGGGTATATCTCCCGACCCACCTTTTCAACATGAAATGATTGACACATACACCTAGGTTTATAATATTTAATATTAGAAATATAATCATTTCATGATATTAAATATTTAACCTAAAGTATATACCTAGGTTAGCATATTTAATAATATAAATATAAATATTTCATATTATTAAATATTAACTTATATATTAGTGATGGACCCATATACATTAAGGGTTTGTAAACCACTTAATCATTATGTTCCAACACTCCCTTTAATATTAAGTGGGATAACATAACATATGCTAATAGATTACCTACCCGTGGTACACTACAAGATTTACAATCCTTAAACCATAAAGGTTTTAGGCTAGCATATCAGTTGAAGGAATTATAACACCTTCATCACACTCAATTTACCTTTTGATACAAAAGGATTTGGAATCCCAAAGATCATCCCATGATCAATGGCTAAGTATGATTTGTGAGTTTTACATGCTTTCACAGGTTCTCATAAAAGGTTATTGAACCCAAGCATATAGGAGCCTTTTGCAAATAAGGACCTCATTAATAATATGTTTGTCTTGGATGTTTACCGATAAACTCAATAGCACTAAAGAGGTCATTGAAGACCGCCTTTAATATCTTTCTACACTTCTTTCTAAAAAAGAAGTTGAGAAGGTATACATACCCGAAGGTCTTTTTACACTTGCATGAAGGTATTTTTTTAATTTTCCCGAAGGTCTTTTTACAAAAACCAAGTTCCATTAGGAAGTGACATTGTCATGCACAGTCCCCCTCAATGTCAACTCGACAATCCAAGTATTTCACGAAAGTGACAAAATTTTCCAAAGACTCAGAACTTTTTGAAGATTTCAGCAACCTACTCTTCAGTCAACATGAACTTGAGATTTATCTCATCACTTTACACCTTCTCACGGCTAAAGCGTATATGGTTCCGAGTAATGGTTCCTACACAAAAAAACTTAGACAGATATCCAGTATATTTTATAACACAACATCAGTATGGTTATAATCACAAAATCCATATAAGATAGCATTTTGATTCTTATTATAATGCAACCCATAATTGATTATTCCTTTCAAATATCTAAAAATTCTTTTTACAAGATTCCAATGATCTCTAAAAAAGGCTCCTACATAAACCTTGAAGTAATTCCTACTATATAGGAAATATCTTATCTAGTTATAGTTAGATAAATCAAACTATCAACTAACAACGTATATAAAATAGGATCAACCTTTTTCATATGTAGATTTAGGATCAATATTTATTCCAACTTCCATTGAAGTAGAAAATGGTTTACAATCAATCATAAGAAACTTTTTTAATACAATGGTTGCATATTGTGTTTTGAAAAATAACAATAGAATGAAATACAATCATACAAATAATATGATGTGAGAGACCTAACTCATTCATTTCAAAGTACTGCTTCAATTTCTCTTTAATCCTATGAAGTAAATCAGAATTGTCACCAGACTTAAGCAAATCATCAACATATATACATATAATGAAAAAATGTGAGCCTTATTGCTTAATGAATATATCATTTTTAGAAGAACAATTAACAAAACCTAATAATTTAAAGAAGGAAACAATTATCGCATGCCAAGCTCTAAGAGTTTGTTTTAAACCATATAAGGATTTTTCAACTTACAAACATAGTTTTCATTAACAGTTTCTTCAAATCCTTTAGGTTGAAACATGTAAAGTTCTTCTTTTAAATCACAATTTAAAAAATCATTTTTCTTATCTTTTTGGTGGATTTCCCACCCAAATTGAGCGGTAATTACAAATAACACCATAACAGTACTCATTTTAGCTACAAGAAATTTCTCAACATAATCAATATCAAGCTTCTGAGTGAAACCTCTAGCAACAAGTCTAGCTTTATATTTGTTAATACTACCATCACCATTATATTTTATTTTGTATATCCACTTAGACCCTATAATACTTCATGGATCGAGTTCATACAAGGTAATTAATACATGGTACATATGGGATGGCTTTTGGTCATTTTCCTAAGGTTAATAGGATTTGAACTTTCTAACATAACTTGAGCCCAATTTAATTTCTTATCTAGGAAGATAAGAGTTTCGAAAATATCTATAGTATCAAAACATCTTCATGACCATTTACTAAATCGGAATCAAAACCATCATTTAGAAGCATTTAATAAAGTAACTTCAAGAGAATAAGATAATACATGTAAACCTTTCACTAGATTATATCTATAAATTTCATATAAGTTTCGATGATTAACATGTCCTAACCTTTCATGTCATAGTATTGAATTATTCAAACTCTGATATATAAAACAAGATGCAAAAGAGAAATCATAAAAAAATATACAAAATTTCTTTGAATTCCTTCACTATTATACTCTCATTAATATCCTTGATATACTAAGTATCATTCATGCATGGATTATAGTTGTATCCATACCTCTTTTGGATGTTTGATATTACCAATGTGTAGAAAGTACTCGTCGATCACATTGCCTAAAATCATAGAAAGAGCATCTTACATTCGTTGCAAGAATGTATTCATGTTATCTACAATTATTTGATGACTGGTGTGAGCAAGCTTAGATCTAGAAAATATCGTCCAAAGTTTCCTCTCCATAAATTCTATTTTGACCCAAATATTGTAGTTGGTTTTATTGAGGATCTAGGTTTTTGTCAACACAAAAATAGCTAAATGCCATTGTTTTTCTAAATTTGTAAAACACACCCCATTATAATATACAATTTACCATAAAGTTAGATACATATTTATCGATAATAAAATAACACTTTTAATAGAATCATATCTAAATTTTATAGATTTAAAGAAACTATTTGATCATAACTAATTCTATCATTACAATGCATACTAATTAATCTCTCATGATCAAAATAATAACCCGTAATATAAAGGGCTTTGTATTATACCTCGATTTATATAAAAATATTTTTGACTACATAAAAGTGAAGAAGAGACCCTAAGAATGCATAACAACTTCAAATTTCTCAAAAAAATAATGTAGACAAAAATCCGGCCAACTTAAATTTGATGTCTAAATGACCGTCATAATGGCCTTTTTGTCTATCAGTGACGGTCATTTGACCGTTAATTTTAACATAATTAAAGTTTCTAGAACCTATGAACTTAAATTTGACGCCTAAATGACCGTCATATTGTCTTATGTTTGAGTCTACCTTGACGGTCATTTGACCACAAATTTAATGAAGTCAAAACTTGTGTTTTTCCGAGTGTGAAATTTCAGAATTTCTTCTTCTGTAATATTAGGAGGTTGTATTTTAACACATTATAATAACCTATTATAATTTATAATGTAAAAATCTATACATTTTGTTTATAAAAAAGGTATATATTGTTTATAGAATGAAAATGAAAAACAACAAATAGTTCATAAAAATTATAAAATATAGTATATTATTTTTATATAAAAACACAACCCTTATTAAAAGGGTTTAAACGACATAGGCCAAGTTAAAAGAATTTTACCAAGTTCAAGTAGATTTAGAGGGGACAAGTAATTTCACCCGACCAATGAAATAAATTGAAATCACTATTTTCATGAACCTTGTCTCCTCCTTCATTTACTATTAATTTTACCCCGCACACATTTAAAACTACGGAAATATTGCAAAATATTTTATATAATTCTTCCAAGCTAAAAACTTTAAAACTTTTATGTGACTATAACTACCAATATTTTAATAAATATTTACCACACTTCACGTGGGCCACCAATAAACTAGTTTTTCTTAAAAACAAATTCTTCATTTATACCTAAGAATTCCACATTTATACATGAGATATTATCTCATTTTATTCTCCACTCCCACTCTTATATAAAAGAAAAAATTTAAATAGGTTTATTTATATAGTTTTATAAACTATAAGATATAAATGAATGGGGTCGTCCCCTTACATGGATAATATAAATGGTTAGGGACACATATTATGTTTTATTTAAGAAGTATTAAGATTAAAGAAGTAATCCCTTCATGGCCAAGAAATAAACACGGGCCTCTTCCCAAAAAAATAAGCACTTAAGTTTTTTTTTAAATATATATAGACCAAATCTAATAAAATTTATATTTTAAGCGGTTTAGACTAACCATATATATAATATGATTCAAACTTAGGTTTGTTTTTCTTTTTAAACTATATATCCTACATTTATAAGTTAAGTTTAAATATGATTTAAACTTAGGCTTAAATATGGTGTTGACCGTATACTTTTAAATACCCTTTTGGGTTGGTTGAAAAATCCCATACAAATTAAATAAATAAAATACAAAACATTTTATCTTAATTTATTTAATTTATCTCGCTCTACTTACTATGTTAAATTTGAGGATTCTAATAAATACGGATTTAATCAACTTACATATTAAATAATATTACAATAAATCTTTAAATAAAAATTACATCATAACATAAGTAAATAAATAAATAAGTAAAACCAAATCACTTGATTTGCACACCTTTGATATATTTCTAATATATCAAATGACGACCTAAAGTACTTTTTATCAGTAAGACCACCTCCTCATTTGAAACCCCATTTACTAAGGGTAAAACCAAATCACTTGATTTGCACACCTTTGATATATATTTCTCGAATATATCAAATAATGACCTAAAGTCTTTTTACATAAGGTGATCGGGTATGTCTCCCACCCACATTTTCAACATAAAATGGTTGACATATACACTTAGGTTTATAATATTTAATATTAGAAATATAATTATTTCATGATATTAAATATTTAACCTAAAGTATATACCTAGGTTAGCATATTTAATAATAGAAATATAAATATTTCATATTATTAAATATTAACCTATATATTAGTGATGGACCCATATACATTAAGGGTTGACCAAACCACTTAATCATTATGTTCCAATACCACGTTGACCTCATGAATAATGCCCTAAAGTGGTAGCTTATCTATGATGGGAGGTGGTGGAAGGGGACGTAAAGTAAGGGATTATTGTGGAGTAGGATCTGTATACAATACCATAGCATTAGTATCATCGGAAGTAAGTGGTGAATCAGAAGGGACTACATCAATCATAAAAATAGTGGGGACTAAGTCATGTGGAACCGCAAGAGATTGAGATTCAATCATCGAATATGGAGAAGTTAGAATAACTATGGGATCGGTGGAATTATCTACGCATAATACTGAGGAAGGGACAAGCGAGCGGGAATGATCTTGTGGGTCACTAATGGTAGCAGTTGTAGCTATGGGATTAGGAGGAAGAGCTTGTACTTCCCCGATGAGTTGCACTAAAGTAACAAGATCGATAGTTTACAGATAAGCGGAAACAACAACATCAATAGCTCTAGGTTCCATATCAAAAAATGTAAGCTAGATGAATGAAGGGATAGGTCTATAGCCAGAAGGATCAATATGAGTTTCAATAAAAGTGTGACCATGGGTATCAAATTATAGAGTAATTCGAGACTTAGAAGAAGTGCATTTCCTATTACGATTACCCATGATGAGATGTTGGGTTCACCAAAATGATTAACTAAAATGAAACTAAACTATATGAACGTATAATAATAGTTAATCTAATATAGGACTAAAACGTTGTAAACTATGCTAAGACAATATGGAATTATTCTAAATAAGTATACTAAATGAAATAACACCCTAAATGTGCAAGGATGTAAAAGGAAAGGACTTAGTGGATTGCTAGACACATTCGAAGGTTGTCTGCAGGTCTGACTGTGGATTGCCGAAGCATGAATGATCACTCGAGGTACAATCTGGAAGATATAAGGACACCGCAATGCCTATGAAGGTACTTTGGGTACACTAGTCTCACATAATAGGTGCCCTAGTCTCTCTAAAATCTCAAAATTGTATTTCGGTAGTGTCGCAAGATGCCTTGAAATATCCATTATCTGTCTTACAGGATCTTCCGAAGTGCACCGGGTATATGAAATAATACAAGATGAAGGAATGACCTGCAAAATACAAAGAAGTATCAAAACCCTAAAAAAAATATGAAAAATGAATGTGTCGGACTCACCTCATTTACCACAACAGTGGGCTTACTAATCTGAGTGGTGTACTACATTTTAGACCCAAATGTAGTTCTGGTGTGTGTGAGCATGTCATGCCCCAGGTGATCTTGTGTCAGTCACACTTTATGAAGTAGTAAGCAATAATAACTATAGAAAATGTAATAGCATGTGTGCATGGAATAGAATAAAATCCCCCCTATATGTTTTGTGTGTTGATGCATATCTCCTAGCCTTGTTTCATGGCACTATGTGGGTGCAAGTTATGTAATGGACGTACACTAGATGGAGTGATAGTAGTATGTGACATTAGGACCCTCATTATGGTCTCATAAGCTTATATTTATAGGGTTCTCTTGTTATAATTTCGTAATTAACCCCAACATGGCTAAATAGAAAGAATATAAGGATGAAAAACCGTTAGAAGAAGCCCAGAAAGAGGCGGGAAAGTAGAACATGGATCAGGGTGCCTCGTGGGACCTCGACCCCAGGCGCCCAATACAAGCCTGGGTGCCGCGGTTTAGGCTAGAGTGATGGGAATGTTACGAAATATGTGGGCATACATAGGAAAATACATGGGAATGAAAAAATAAAAGGTAAAAACAAGATGGCCACAAGGTGGGATTAACTAGTACTTTCTTCACTTGATAACCCTTTAAATAGTATAAGATCGGGCTAAATAATGCCTAAAGTGCATGATTTTGTGACTATAGAAATAAAAGGGTGTAAATGAAATACCTAAATGTCCCACATTGATTCCATGGCTTAGATTTTTCCTACCCAAATAACATTAGTTATATGTGCTTCACTTTATAGTCTTGATTGTGCTTAGAGTATTTATGTGAGAACAATTTTCGCTTAAAGGGGCCAAAATAACAATGGGGGCATAATTAGTAAGTTAACAAAATGCTATTTGAAGATTGACATAGGTGTAGAAACCTAACATGTCTACATGACTAATTAACATTAATCATGGCCCACATTTTAGCCTCATCATCATTTATCCACTACCAACACTATTTTTACTCATTTTAATCCATTTATCATTATTATTATAATTCATTATATCTCAACATCATCCATATAATAATTAATCACTAGATTAATTATTATTAATTAATTCATTTTATCATATTTCCCATTTATCATTATTTGTCATTCATCCTAACATTTCATTATTAATCCTTTTAATTCATCTAATATCCTATTTTCATTATTAACTTTCTTAATCCATTATTATATGATATTATCCTATTTAAACCATCATTAACATTTTCTAGAATTTAATATTCCTACACCTCACCTACCCTAGTCTACACCTACACCTATCACTAGCTATTCCATGTAATCACTCACCATTAATTAACCTAATCACATCATTAACCTAAACTAATCATGTGCACATCACCTCTAAATCTCGAGGCTTTTAAATCTAGAAGCTTCTTTATTTCTCCCTCTCATTTTCAAATGTTCAAATACTTATACAACATTGCATTGCATTTTAAATTAACTGAAAATCCCTCACAAATTATAGAAATTTCTAAATAGAATCCTCCATCCTTTCATCCAATTCCAACCCTTGGATTCAATCTACCTTGACAAGATCTCAACCATTCAATCTACCACTCCACAAACTATAAATTGAGCTCTCCTCCTCCATGAGAACTAGCTTAGAAGCATATTCTAAATCCATAACAAAATTTTGGTCTTTTGTTCTTTGACCAATCAATCCATTCTATCAATCATCCATCTATAATCAAGTACTCCTTCATCATTCTTCATCAACAAGCAAGAAAGCATCCACATCCAAATATGAAGTAATCAATCATCTTCCAAGCACATCCACCATCAAGGAAGGATAATTGCATGCTAGACAATAAGTGCAGTATTGTTCCTCTTCCTTTCAACTTTTCTTGATCTGAGGTAGCTGATTTGTCATGTTTGTGGGTTGCATTTGAATTGGTTTCGTATTCATGTTATTTGTGCATGCTAACATGATTTTTCATCTACAATAGGCAATAGTGAATTAAAAAGAAATAAAAATATTTTGGTTTAGAGAGGTTGATGGTGGGAGGCATGACAACATGACTTGGAGGTGGTCGAATGGACAAAACCATGGAGAACACATCAACGGAGGTGCCATGGAGGACATTTGCCACATAGGACCCAAAAAAATCTAAAACTCGCGTTTACTATGTGGGACATGAAGAAAATACTAAATCTCACTGCATATAATGTTAATACCAATTCCATGTAGATGTGGCGAGATGTAAAGATGAGAGGATCCTTACGAACTAGGGATGAGTATAGGGTTTGGTGGTCGTTGTACAATTAAAAATACTAACACAAATGCAAATCTACAAATTGAAAAAATTAAAGAAAAAAACATTACAATAAAAATATATGGTGTCGTTGATATTGAGTCAAAATGGTGTCAAAGTTGGGTGAGTTCGATTCATATACAATTTGACCGTAAAAAAGCTTATGTGTAACAATGTTGTTTGCTTATGATTTTATGGCATGTTATATTTGTTTGAATATTATTTTTAGGTCAAGAGGAAACTCACACAACTTAAGTTTTAATGGTAAGTTTTGTGGTATGTTTTCACATCTCCCCTTCTTATTTCTTTTTCCCCTTATTTTTTGGGTTTGTAATCCATGTTCCTTAGGTGAACTTTAGGTGAACACTTTCAGGCGATGCATTTTCTTTAACAATTCATGTACTTTTTTTAGGTAATAAGTGATAAAATATGCAAAACAATCCACCAAGAATCACGTACTCGAGTTTTATTACAAACCACCGCTCTCTCAATATAATACCTAGATATGTTTGGATCTATGCTCAACAAACTCTACAAAATTCACACATGAATTTAGACACATCTGCAATGTTACATCAACCCTACCATATGCACATGACCACATAAGTAGACAATTGCTTAAGTAGTTTTACAAAACCATGGGTATAAAAACCATGGGCCAAAACTGTCCCATAAACCTATGGGTCAAAAATCCTACCCATTTGAGAAAAACACGTTTCTGGAGTATCGGGCACATTTTTCGAGGCCATAAAAATTTCTTAGGGGCTACGCCCCCAAACGCCCTTCTCAGGGTCCGACCCAACCCCGAACCCTGGCGAGACAACTATGGAAAGTGTACAGTACTCTTAAAACACTTTCACACATGAAAATAGGCTCCACAACCTAACAATTTCCCACTTAGAGACTAGGTTTCCTTTGAGGAAGCTTCTCAACCCTTTACTAGTTTCTATGAATTCTAACCAAAGTTGAACATAGCTTCGCTTTTCCCTTGGGCCACCTCGGTCTTCATGTCTGCAAGATTCTCGACTGGTATGAATCTTCTACTACTTCAACTTCTCTTCCTCCAAAGTTGTTATGATGAAATGGTACCTAAGTTGTATATGCTTTGTCCTCGAGTGGAAAGCAAAATTCTTAACTAGGTGTATAACACTCTAAATATCACTATGTAGCTTCCCTTCCTCATACTTATGTCCCAACTCCTCAAGCAATTTTTGTAGCCAAATCATCTCTTTACTTGCCTCTGTGGAAGCAACATACTTAGCCTCCATGGTTAACAAATCCGCTAGCTTCTGTAGTAGTGAAATCCAGCTCACTGTTGTTCCACCTATCATGTAAATATAACATGTCATGCTCCTCATGTTGTCTACATCTCCAGCCATATCTGAATCTACATAACCTCGAAAAGTGGTGTCTAATCCATTGTGGCACAAAACTTCCCCCATGGTCCCTCTCAAATATAGAAGGATCCACTTTACTGCATGTTAGTGATCTCTACCTGGATCACTCATAAGTCTACTCACTGCTCCCACTACATGAGCAATAGCAGGCCTAGTGCACTCCATGGCATACATCAAATTGTCAGCCACTGATGAGTAAGGTACCTTGGAAATCTGGTTTCTCTTCTGCTCTTTCTTGGAACGCTGCTCCTTTAATAACTTCAAATGGCATGGCAAAGATTCCTAATTGGTTTAGCATCCTACATATTAAACCTCTCAAAGACCTTCTTAATGTACTCTTCCTAAGATAAAGTCAGCTTTTGTTCCTTCCTATCCCAAGATATCCTCATACCAAGGATTTGTTTGGATGCCCCCAAATCCTTCATAAAAAAGGAGTCAAGTGGATTGTTAATCCCCCCTAGGATAATCCATGGGATACTCCTCTTCCTAGAGCAGTGGCATGTAGTTCCTCTGCTTTATGTTTTCCCTCTGGGCCTTTTTTGTGGCCTATGTAGCGGTTTTTGTGTGTTTGTGAGATGTGACTCTCTTTTATTTATTAATATAAAGATAGCTCCAATAATAAAAATATTTAGTTATTTTTAAAAAGTGGTCTTTATTCTCTTTAATTGTGGCAGCTTAGTCAAAAGAGGGTATGTTGTAGATGTACACATATTTAGCATGATGTAATTTGTTTATAATCCACAGACAAGAGTAAGGATGTCAATATCTATGTAATTGAGTTGTCTTTAATCTATAAAATATAATCTTTATAATAAATTATAGAATCTTTATGAATTGCCTATATTTTAATTATATTTAAAAGAAGACCAATTTAATATTTTCTCCATGATAAATTTGGAATATATTTTAATTGCATTTGATGTTTTGAATGATTTTTTTGATCATTATAATTGATTATTTATTATGATAATTTTTTCTTTCAAAATTTTAATTGAAAAGTGTATTTTTATCAATAATATATAATAATAAAATGCTAATATAGCAAAAAAGGGGGGGGGAATGGAATCACACTCCATAATATGACCAAATCAAGCTATATAAGCCTCAAGAAACCAAAATTACACTAGATCAAAGTCTCTAATAATTGCATACAATTAGTAAAAACATTCGAAAACACTAAGGCACATCATTAGACAACATCAATGAACACGGCAACAAGTGGAGGCAGATCTTTGAGGAGAATTGTTAGAGTTACTACCCCAACTATTGCCACCAAGTGGATATGCAGTATTAGATATGGGCTCTCAATCACCGCTATCATGTTTTTCTTCTACTTTCTTAATTTACCTAGTCATAAAAATAGCTAATGCCAAGTTAGGACGCTTGTCTTGAGAAGTTATGCCCACCAAGGAGTAACATCCACCAAAGGCATCTCTAAGTTGGTCAAATACAACATGACATTGCCTCGGTCAAATGAAGGTTGGCTCGAGTGAGGTGAAAATTTATGTCAGCTTTGGGAGTGGTGATGTCCTCAAAATCATTAGGTCTGACCTTGAGAAGGTGAGGAGGGATAGAGATAATCACATGGCACTTGGCTAACAACACAAGTGGACTTATCATTCATTTCGTGCATCGACTATTTCTTGCATTCACCTCAAGTGGCTCTCAGAAGGTATAGTTCCGCATTGCATCAATCATTCCACTTCCCTTCCCTTATAATTCTCCAACCTTAGAAGCCCTACTCTACACCCCTCTTCCTTTCCCATTGTTTATCTCACATCTTATTTCCTACCATCTTGGTCTACCCTCCTCTTTGCCTGCCTACGCATTTCAATTGTATTCTCCTTTACTTGTACATGTCTTACTTAATATTTAACTAAAAAGATAATTTCTTTATCACCTTTCTTCTTTCTGTACCATACTTTTTTCTCATTTCCTAATCATTCACATGCATCATCCCTTTCGGCGTTCACATTGCATTGTACACATGCGATTGCTATTTAATTATTATTAGAACAAATTGTAAAAATAAGTATTAAAACATATAATCCTTTTATGCACAAAATGACCCTTTGATTGAATTTTTGAAAGATCATAAATATCTTATAGGGAAGAGTTCATGGTATTTTTAATGTTAGTTTATATTGGATATTAAAAGGGGAAGGTTAACCATTTTTAATACTAGCAATCACATGTGAAGTGTGTGATGGAAACGCCGAAGGGGATGCGTGGAAGAAGTTAAACTTGAGGGAGATAAGTATGAGAAGAGGAAGAGATCGATAAATTAAAAAATTGAGGGAGGATATTTTAAGGAGTTTGAAAAATAATAGGGAACCTACGTATTGAGCATGGTTTCTCCTAAAGCATTAGTTCCGATGATAGTGTACATAAAAGACCATTGATAAAATAACCTTACCTCTAATTTCCATAATACTTGACAAGATCAGTTATGTAGACATGCATTTGGAAATTATTTTTAGCGTGATTAATGTTTGAGTCATTGAAAACGAAGGAAAAAAAGGTGCACATCATGTTTTCTTCGATCCTCCGGTCATTCAATGACCACAAACACAACATCCCGAACTCTCATTTCCTAATGATTGATAGGAACAATTTTTGAGACTTGAATTTGGAAA
Organism: Taxus wallichiana var. yunnanensis; assembly: GCA_018340775.1. Lineage (NCBI taxonomy): Eukaryota > Viridiplantae > Streptophyta > Pinopsida > Cupressales > Taxaceae > Taxus > Taxus wallichiana. The sequence goes on along the minus strand of CM031242.1, from coordinate 557,446,062 downwards.
TACTTTTTAGCATCATTAATGTTTGAGATAGTCCAAAAAGAGGGGGGTAAATCATGTAGACCATATCCTCCTTTGATCCTCGAGGTCATCCAAGGCTATAAAAAGAAAACGTTTCAATTCGAAGATTATATTTCAGCTTAATCGATTAAAAATTATAATTCAGTTTGTTGGTGTAAAGATTATAATCTATTGATGAGCATACAAATATGGATCCATTGAATTTGTTAAATACATGGATTTCAATCAATGATAGCTGGAAGAGATGTCAACTTGTATGTTGAGGCATGGGTACATGTATAGCCAACGTCATTTAGTTGTGTTAAGTGTCGCCAATGCAATGTTTAACCACCATTCCAATATAACACAATAGACAAGTTGATTTTGTCTTCTTTTACGAAGGGGGTTTTTAATCGGCTATGGATAGTTTTTTATTTGTGGGTTTGCTTTTATTATTCTATGGTGAATAGAGGTTACGAGATCAAAAAATTCACACTTGGGATCTTTCCACCCCAATGCGACACAAGTAAATCTTCAAAATATAACTTGAATCAACTTAATCAAATTTAGGATAAATTTACAAAATATAACTTGAATCAACTTAATCAATATAGTATGAAGCTTAAGCATAACATTGTATCGTATCTATTATAATATGGAGGGGTGGCTAGGTCAACGATTTTACGTTGTCCAATGTTTCTATGGTGTCAACACTAGGCCCTTACACAACTGAAATAAAAATGATTTGTTTGGAAAATATGGGGAAAAGGAGTTTTGTAATTTTTTTATATTATTTTTTGTGGCATCGAGATTTTCAACTGGTTTTTCGTTCTATTAAGTACATAAGACGAAGACATGAATGGAAAGTTGGAAAGAAAATACTGGGATTGAATATGTGCATGGCCCACACTTCTTCCATGACCTAGATTGTCCCTACCCAAATAGTAGCTATTATATGTGCTTTTCTTTATCGTTTCAATGTCGTTTGCATTATACATGTGAATAAAATTCGTGCTTAAAAGGGTCAAAATAAAAATGGGGAACATATGATGGGTTCAACAAGATTGTAACTTTCCTTAGACATGGGCACAAAATATTCTTGACACCTCGATGGCATCTCTCAGCAATGGCTACCTAAAGACCTTGAAAACGCAAACATTTTTTTTTCATTCTCGGTGTTTTACACTATTCAATGCGATTTAAATCACATTTTTAGGGAGTAATGAAAAATTACTCACCAATTTTTTTATTAATCGTCACTCCATGAATTACATTTTTTTGGCAAAGAAAAATGATTTTAAGCCTATATCGTGATTTATCATTGATTGTGGTGATTTTTAATTAGATTCAAGCGCTTGATGTGCGGGGCTCTCGATGGCTGCTTTGAGATGGAATACATCATCCCAAACAATCGCACATACATCGATCAGAAGATTTGTTCTGCATAACAACCACAATAATTTTCCGAACAACGACCACAAGAGTTACCCATCTTGTTCCGATGATTTGGGAAACATATAACTTGATGAAAACCGTATGTAACAACCCTCGTGGCATGAGGATGAAGTTTCAAACAGCTTACTTGCAAGTGAGCGTATGCCACGAAAAACAATTGTAAAGCCGAGAAGATGAAAATTAAAGACATGTGGATGGCGAAGATCCACAAAAATTCTACGACAGTTTGCATCATAGCCCTCTTTATTCGGGCCGTGTCGGACTAAGGGAGTTGTAATTCAATAGTAAAATGTCTCTAGCGTAATTAATTTATGTCAATTTTAAAACATTTAATAAGAATATACTAAAACTTAATACTTAAAAGAGGTATAATAGTTACGTAAATAATAAATTATATGTGAAGTAATAGATTGATAGTACAATTTAAGAAGTGCATGATATGATTGCTTTTTTTTAGATTTAAATTAGTAAACCCGTTACATATATTAGATTTGAGAGTATTATTTAAGAAATGTATGACATGATTGATTTTTTAATTTCATGTTTAAATTAGTATATTTCACTTTCTTTTTTAGTTAGATATATTTTTTCTTAATTTTAAATATTAGTTTGTAATTTATGTAGACAATGATTAATGATTATAAATAAAGGTTAATTAAAATATTTAAATATAGAGGTTAAAATATATGTGTGCCCATATTAATTTAGTGTCATAGCGTTGAAAGTGATGTCAATGTACAAGAAACAACCACTTTCTTGGATGTATATGGAGTTCACCCTGCAACCATGGAACACCTACCACTTAATCAGGTTGCTCGAGATCGGACCTACATCAGAAACCGTAAAGGAGATAAATGGAAATTGCATACTAAAGCAATTGTTCGGGTCCACCCGAGATTTTGGATGTCCCAAAAAGGATTCAACGTCATATGACCTTTTCGTTGGTTAGAACTCCTTTTATTAAAGACTTTCAAAAATATTACCTCCGAATTTGGCCCAAGCCCACATGACATCAATGACACTTGGGACATGTTCAAACACAACTACATACCATGGCATGTTTTCTGCACTACCACAAAAAAAGTCACGTGAAATAAATGTTAGTTCACACTCTTAGGTCGAATGCAAAGATTCAACACGAACCATCAGCAGAATGGAAAGCCTTCGCACAACTTCGTCTGGGAAATAACACAGGTCTTGACAATCTTGAAATGTTGGGGAAACTAGATTTTGACATACACAGTAATTGGAACATACATAGCGTTCGCATGATTTGCAGATAATTGGTTGATAATTCATCGAGAGAGAAAAGGAAGACACAAATAACACCAAAGATGCAGCCACACCACCATTAAGTGTTGGCAAAAATCTTGATATGTATCGTTGAAAGTGATATCGATGTATAAGAAACAACCACTTTCTTATATGCAAATAGAGTTCACCCTAAACCATGGAACACCTAACACTTATTCAATTTGCTTGAGATTGGAGCTACATCAGAACCATAAAGGAGATAAATGGAAATTGTGGACGACTAAATAAATAGTTCGGGTCCACCCGAGATTTGTGGATGTCCCAACTCAGGATTCAACGTCATATGACCTTTTCTGTTGGTCAAAACTCCTTTTATACAAGCCTTTCAGAAATTTTTCCTCTAAATTTTTCTCAAGCCCACATGACATCAACGAAACTTGGGACATGTTCAAACACAACTATAGACCATGGCATGTTTTTTGCACTACCGCAAACACAAGACATGAAATAGATGTTAGTTCAAACTCTAAGATCGAATGCAGTATTCAACACGAACCATCGTGAAGAATGGAAATCCTTCGCAGATACTTTGTCTCGGGAAAGAACTCAGTCTTGACAATCTTGAAATGTTGGGGAAACGAGATTTTGACATACACAGTAATTGGAACATACATGGCGTTCCGCATGATTTTTAGATAATTGGTTCATCATTCATCAAGAGAGAAAAGGCATACAAAATAACACCAAAGACATGCAGCCACACCACCATTTACCACACTACCTTTGTCTTTAGAACAACTAGCTCATGATAGCACGGTGTGGTAGATCTTTGATGAATTCATTTACAACAACATCAACCACATCTCCCTCACCTATCCTTATACTTGTCCCTACCGGTGTTTCAGCATTCAATATCTCTGCACCCACAATCCATGCAACCCTCCATATTCCAATCAAATAATTAAAACCCCTTAAAGGCCAAGCATTATCATCTTTTCAAGAGTTGCTTGAAACATATAGAATATGTTCTTATTGATGAAATGAGTTTCATCAACCCAAAGTTGCTAGGAAAAAATGACAGTAGGCTATGCGAGGCTTTCCCACACTCAAAAACATCTGAATTTGGAAATAGATCAGTCATCCTCCTCGACGACCTCGTAGTGGAAATTACATTTTCATTCTTCCATTACAAATTATATTTGGGTAACAAGGAATAACCAATGCACGAGTTTCATTTTGGAATTTACTGCTCAACATGCGAGACTCAACCCCTCTTATTGAGGATTGGGAACTCCTAATGTCTCGCACAAACACACACCTAACTCAACAAGAGCTCAAAATTTTAAGGACGCACCACATTTGTTTGCAAAAATGACCTCGTGGACTCCCACAACCTTCAGATGCTGAAGGCATTGAACATTCCGATCACCCAATCCATCGCTTAAAAGTAACAGTGGGTTGGACCAATAAATCTTGATGATCATTGGAGCACAAATTTTTGTTGTGCAAACAACAAAAAATAATGCTTATTGCAAATTTATGGGTCAACGCAGGCCTCATAAATGGTGCTACAGGAACAATCACCGACATTGTCTACGATGCATCAATGCCACCACTAGCATTACCTTTATTTGTTGTTGTCAAATTTGATAGATACAACGGCCCATGTTAGGATCCTCCAACCCGTTACATATTCTGATACCCCCTATTTCAAAAGGGAATCAAAGACAATTGCCGCTTAAAATGGCCCGGCATTAACTATCCACAAGTCCTAGGGACGTACTATGCATAGAGAGCGACTGATGACATTGGAACCAATGAAAGGCAGGGTCGACATTCACAGCTTTCTCCCGAGTTTCTCACTCACAAATCTGCACATTTCACCTCCTTTTTCATTTGAAAGGTAGCAACACTTGGAGCAAGAAGACAGGAGGAAGCAAGACTACTATCACTCAACCCTTTGTAAATACTACACTTTGCTTTGATAGCACCTACGCTACTACTTTACTCAACACTTCTTCAATCCTACACCATTTCCGTTCAAGGGCTATCAAATGTACTCATGTTTACCGGAAATAAAATTACCCTCAAAAGGCTACCATTCATGATATAATTCTTCTCATGTTAAGTTTAAATAAAACAATCCGCAAAATGATACCACTCATGATATGAGGTATATGTACGAATTTGTAACAACTTTGAAATGAAGAGATGAAACCTTTAAATGAAGTGGTTCGTCTATATATCTACAATTACAAAATTACATGTTTCAACATACATGTTCAATTTTCCTTTTATTGTTTCCCGTTTCTTTACGTTAACCGACAAAAACACATTTTTAATGTCTTCATCTCGCATACAAATACCTAGAAATTTAAAATTCTCGAGAAAGGACCATGCAAATTATAGTTATTTCCATCCAAAGCTTTGTACATTATATCTTTTTGCATTTTGAATAGTTTTAAGGGTAAGACCTCATGTTTGCGCTTTTTAAATGAAGTGTACAGATTATAATATATTGATGAGAGTACAAATATGGATCCATTGAATTTGTTAAATACATGGATGTCAATCAATGATAGTTGGAAGAGATGTCAACTTGTATGTTGAGGCATGGGTACATGTGTAGCCAACGTCATTTAGTTGTGTTAAAATTCAGCCAATGAAATGTCTAACCACCATATCCAATATAACGTGATAGAGAAATCGATGTTGTCTTCTTTTACAGAAGGGGTTTTTTTAATCGGCTATGGATGCTTTTTTATTTGTGGGTTTACTTCTATTATTCTATGGTGAATAGAAGGTTACGATAAAAAAATTCACACTTGGGATCTTTCCACCCCAATGCTAAAAAGTAAATCTTCAAAATATAACTTGAATCAACTTAATCAAATTTAGTATAAATCTACAAAATATAACTTGAATCAACTTAATCAATATATATGAAGCTTTAGCATAACATTGTATCGTATCTATTATAAGTCATATGGAGGGGTGGCTAATTCAACGATTTTATGTTGTCCATTATTTCTATGGTGTCAACACCATGCCCTTACACAACCGAAAGAAATATGATTTGTTTAGAAAATATGGGGAAAAGTAGTTTTGTTATTTTTTTAATTATGTCATTACTCACTAAAAATGTGATTTAAATCACCACCGAATAGTGTAAAACACCTTAATGAAAAAAATGTTTGCATTTTCAAGGTCTTTAGGTAGCCATTGCAAGATGCCATCGAGGTGTCAAGACTACTATCACTCAACCCTTCGTAAATACTACACTTTGCTTTGATAGCACCTCCGCTACTACTTTACTCAACACTTCTTCAATCCTACACCATTTCCATTCAAGGGCTATCAAATGTACTCATGTTTACCGGAAATAAAAGTACCCTCAAAAGGCTACCATTCATGATATAATTCTTCTCATGTTAAGTTTAAATAAAACAATCCGCAAAATGATACCACTCATGATATGAGATTTGTAAATGTATATGTACGAATTTGTAACAACTTTGAAATGAAGAGATGAAACCTTTAAATGAAGTGGTTCGTCTATATATCTACAATTACAAAATTACATGTTTCACCATACATGTTCGATTTTCCTTTTTATTGTTGCCCGTTTCTTTACGTTAACCGACAAAAACACATTTTTAATGTCTTCATCTACATAAAAATACCTAGAAATTTAAAATTCCGAGAAAGGACCATGCAAATTATAGTTATTTCCATCCAAAGCTTTGTACATTATATCACTTTTTTGCATTTTGAATAGTTTTAAGGGTAAGACCTCATGTTTGCGCTTTTAAATGAAGTGACTCATCTATATTTCTACACATACAAAATCAATCACCCATAGTTTAAACAAACAAAACTACAAAAAAACTATCCCTATAACACAAATAACATATACCGTTTTTGTTTGCAAAATGCCTCACGAAATGTGGTCTCGTGAAATGCTATGATTGTAAGATATGCACGAAATAGCTCTAACAATGATGCTCTCAAACTCGTTGAAGTAATAAAGAAATTTGGAATGTACCATAACCATTTCAGATTTGTTTATATATAATTGCATATTATGTCTCATTTTAGTTTCATGGAGAGATAATATTGTAAAGCACTTAGTCATTCTTTCAATCTACTTTGACAACAACACTTCACATTCACTACATTCTTGAGAGTGAGTATTAGCAAACTTACATGTCTCACTTGCATTTGTATTCAATTATTACACAACTAATCACATCTAACATCCCTTCTAATGTATTTCGCAACATTTGTTCCGGGTTTAATAAAAAATCAGTATTGTCAATCACACCCCTTATCAACATCAACCGCAAAAGTAATAACTATCTTTCTAAATCTAATAACATATACCATTCGGTGTTCACATTACATTGTACACATGTGATTGCTAGTATTTATTTGGTGTGGACTTACATTTGACGTTGGATCAAATCTCAATGAAAAAAATTGGCATGTTAATGTCAAGCTAACTTACACTTCAACTTGAAGCTCTGATAATTAATTTTTTTGTTAAAGTAACTCACCAAACACTTTCACTTATAAATTAATTAACCTAAAATCTTTAGGAGAGGCTATAACTAACCCTAAATCAATTGTAACAAGAATGCTAAGCATCAGCAATATTAAAGAAATAACTAGAAAACTAATAATTAATATTTTTCATACATGTCTATGAAAATTAGAACAAAATTTATTTTTAATTTTTAAAATTCAAGTATATGTATATTCTTCGACCGTTTCTATACATAAGCAACACTTTATGATCTCCCTACCGGAAGAAATGAAAATCTTTTGTTATCCAACACCCGAAATGTATAAGATAGTTAAAATGTTTTGTTATCTCGATATGAACACAAGTGCACAAGACACACTAATCCTTTCCACTTTTCCTGAAATGCCATAGCTGGTTTGGAATGTACATTCATTCAACTTTTGTTCGAAAGTAATTTCATTGAACTTTTTCTCGGAAAAAAACAATTAATCACATCCTGGACTTTTTAAGAGCGGGGCAAATCACAACATGTTGAGTAAAACATATACAATATGCTTAAGAATCCAGCTTTTAAATTTGAAAATAATTAATCTGAATGTATTCAAATACAAACAGATTACAACATGCTTTGAATATTGGTCTTATCCTGTTAATGTATTGGGATTATAAATGGATTATAACAGAGTATACCGCACATGAAGTATGTTTGTTCAATCAAAATATCTGGAAGGATTTATACCCTAAAAGATGGTATGACAAACCCTTACCCTAAATAATAATACAATCTTTGCATTTATATTTTCTATGCGGGAGGAGCCGAGGGTCCACATTGTGGTTTCTCTCTTTCCTCCATGAAAATAATGGCCTCTGTGCCCTACACTTCAGCTTCTGCTCTACTTGCTCAAATGCGAGGCCTTTAGTTTCGAGTGCACAAAAATCAGTACAAACAACAAACCCATTAAAGCAAAACAGCCAAACAGAAAGAAGACAAATTGCAGTCCCAATTGAATTTGTCATAGTGAGGAATGTCTCGAGCAACAATCAAATTGCATATCCAACATGCGAGAGGCAGCAATTCCACTGCATACTCCATTGTATTTAGTTGGATAAATTTCTGCATTTAAAACCCATGGAACAGATCCCATTCCAAAGGTGGAAAATGTTATCATATAAAGTGCCATGCCCAAAGAAGGAGTAACATCCACCAAAGGCATCTCTAAGTTGGTCAAACACGCCACGACATTGCCTCGGTCAAATGAAGGTTGGCTCGAGTGAGGTGAAAAGTTATGTCAGCTTTGTGAGTGGTGATGTCCTCAAAATCCTTAGCTCCGACCTTGAGAAGGTGAGGAGGGATAGAGATAATCATATAACACTCGACTAACAACACAAGTGGCCTTATCATTCATTTCGTGCATCGACTATTTCTTGCATTCACCTCAAGTGTCTCTCGGGAAGGTATAGTTCCGCATTGCCTCAATCATTCCACTTTCCCTTCCATTATAATTCTCCAACCTTAGAGCCCTACTCTACACCCCTCTTCCTTTCCCATTGTTTATCTCACATCTTATTTCCTACCATCTTGGTCTACCCTCCTCTTTGCCTCGCCTATGAGTGTTTCAATTGTATTCTCCATTACTTGTACATGTCTTACTTAATATTTAACTAAAAAGATCATTTCTTTATCACCTTTCTTCTTTTCTATACCATACTTTTTCTCATTTCCTAATCATTCACATGCAACATCCCTTTCGGCGTTCACATTGCATTGTACACATGCGATTGCTTATTTAATTATTATTAAACAAATTGTAAAAATAAGTATTAAAACATATAATCTTTTATGCACAAAATGACCCTTTGATTGAATTTTTGAGATATCATAAATATCTTATAGGGAAGAGTTCATGGTATTTTTAATGTTAGTATATATTGGATATTAAAAGGGGGAAGGTTAACCATTTTTAATACTAGCAATCACACGTGAAGTGTGTGATGGAAACGATGAAGAGGGATGCGTGGAAGAAGTTAAACTTGAGGGAGATAAGTATGAGAAGAGGAAGAGATCGATAAATTAAAAAATTGAGGGAGGATATTTTAAGGAGTTTGAAAACAATAGGGAACCTACGTATTGAGCATGGTTTCTCCTAGATTAGTTCCGATGACAGAGTGTACATATAAAGACCATTGATAAAATAACCTTACCTCTAATTTCCATAATATTTGACAAGAACACTTACGTAGACATGCATTTGGAAATTATTTTTAGCGTGATTAATGTTTGAGTCATTGAAAACGAAGGAAAAAAAGGTGCACATCATGTTCTTCTTCATACTAGGTCATTCAATGACCACAAACACAACATCCCGAGCTCTCATTTCCCTAATGATTTATAGGAACAATTTTTGAGACTTAGATTTGGAAATAATTTTTAGCATAATTAATGTTTGAGATACTCAAAAAAGAGGGGAAATCATGTACACCATATCCTCCTTTGATCCTCTAGGTCATCCAAGGCTATAAAAAGAAAATGTTTCAATTCGAAGATTATATTTCAATTAATCGGTTAAAACATTATAATTCAAATTATTGGTGTAAATATTATAATCTATTGATGAGCATACAAATATGAATCCATTGAATTTGTTAAATACATGGATGTCAATCAATGATAGCTGGAAGAGGTGTCAACTCGTATGTTGAGGCATGGGGACATGTGTAGCCAACATCATTTAGTTGTGTTCAGAGTCAACCAATGCAATGTTTAACCACCATATCCAATATAACACAATAGACAAGTTGATTTTGTCTTCTTTTACGAAGGGGTTTTTTAATCGGCTATGGATAATTTTTTATTTGTGTGTTTGCTTCTATTATTCTATGATGAATAGAAGGTTACGAGATCAAAAAATTCACACTTGGGATCTTTCCACCCCCAATGCTGACAAGTAAATCTTCAAAATATAACTTGAATCAACTTAATCAAATTTAGGATAAATTACAAAATATAACTTTAATCAACTTAATCAATATATATGAAGCTTAATCATAACATTGTATCGTATCTATTATAAGCATATGGAGGGGTGGCTAATTCAACAATTTTATGTTGTCCATTATTTCTATGGTGTCAACACCATGCCCTTATAAAACTGAAATAAATATGATTTTTTTAGAAAATTTGGGGAAAAGGAGTTTTGTTATTTTTTTATATTATTTTTTGTGGCATCGAGATTTTCAATTTGTTTTCGTTCTATTAAGTACATAAGACAAAGACATGAATGGAAAGTTGGAAAGAAAATATTGGGATTGAATACGTGCATGGACCACACTTCTTCCACGACCCATTCTCCCTACCCAAATAATAGATATTATATGCACTTTTCTTTATTGTTTCAATGTCATTTGCATTATACATGTGATTAAAATTCATGCTTAAAAGGCCCGTCGAATAAAAATGGGGAACATATGATGGGTTCAATAAGATTGTAACTTTCCTTAGACATGGGCACAAAATATTCTTGACACCTCGATGGCATCTTGCAATGGCTACCTAAAGACCTTGAAAACGCAAACATTTTTTTCATTCTAGGTGTTTTACACTATTCAATGGCGATTTAAATCACATTTTTAGTGAGTAATGACAAAATTACTCACTATTTTTTTATTAATCGTCACTCCATGAATTACATTTTTTTGGCAAAGAAAAATGATTTTAAGCCTATATTGTGATTTATCATTGATTGTGGTGATTTTTAATCGATTCAAGTAGTTGATGTGGAGGGCTCTCGACGATGGAAAACATCATCCCAAGATGGAACATCATCATCCCAAACACATAATTTCATACATCGATCAAGAGTTACCCATCTTGTTCCGATGATTTGTGAAACATATAACTTGATGAAAACACAAGGATGAATTTCCCATTGCAAGTGAGCACATGCCACGAAAAACAATTGAAAGCCGAGAAGAGTTACCCATCTTGTTCCTAGCCCTCTTTATTTTGATTTGTGAATTCACATAAAATGTCTCCGTAACTTAATTTATGAAAAACATTTAATAAGAATATACTAAAACTTAATACTCAAAAGAGGTATAATAGTTATGAGGGCCTAAATTATATGTGAAATAGATTGATAGTGCAAGAGGATGATATGATTGATTTTTTAGATTTAAATTAGTAAACCCGTTAGATATATTAGATTTGAGAGTATTATTTAAGAGTATGACATGATTGATTTTTTTAATTTCATGTTTAAATTAGTATATTTCACATTCTTGTTTTAGTTAGAAATTATTTTTCTTAATTTTAAATATTAGTTTGTAATTTATGTAGACAATGAGATTATATGAATTAAAATAATTAAATATAGAGATGAAATATATGTGTGCCCATATTAATTTAGTGTCATCAAAGTTTATTACACCGAAGGCGTTACTATGTCAAATTTGACGACTTAAATGACGGTTTTGATATTTTGAACAATTTTATTTTTGCTATTTTTAACAATCTTGCTTTTCTTATTTTGCATGTTTCTTTGGCTTTACTATTTTTAAATTTATTTTATAGCTTTTGCATGCATTAACCTTTAAATATTGGTCACTAACACTATAATTTCATTCTTCGGGCTCTCTAAGTTCCATCGATGCCCTACATTAAATTGAATTATGTGGGTATGAATTTAAATTCTTTTATACTTGTATGCAACAATAGAACTATATTTCTTAGCCTCCTCTTATGACCAGTTCTACAGACTTTTGGGTAGTAGTAATGCAGGTCTCTTTATAGAAATTCGATTACAATTCTTTAGAACACATTTATAAACAGTGCTTGTAACACCATAATCATAATCATTTTACTCATCGTGTAGGATGTCCCACAAAATTTGTTTACCATGTAATCATAAAACAACAGGTTTCCAGGTGGAGAAAGAAATATCCATTCAGACTCACAAGATTCCTATGTTTGATGCTTCTAACTATTTCGAGCTCAGTTCCAACTTCACGCAAGCTTTGTGGGTAGTGATTGTGTAGTCTCTTTATATCAATTTGATTACAATTCTTTAGAACACATTTATAAACAATGCTTACACAAATCCCACGTTAGAATAATCAAAAGTGAACTGTAAGCTTCATCTCCTACTTGATTACCAATGGATATAAACTCCCTATATTAATTATAATTTCTTTATGTTTGTTTTTTTCATCCGTTGCTCAATTCTAATTCTATCATGATTTTCTTTTCCATTGTAAGACTGTTCTTATCATTAAAATGGATGTTCTTGTCGAAAAACATTATATAATCAATGCTCCACCTATTACCAAAAATTCTCTCTAAGCGATCGATTGCCTCAGTAGATGCAAGTGCCAATCGGAAAATATTTTATAAGAACACCAACTAAAATAAGTGGATTGAATAAATCTACACGCATGTGGTCTCGTAGAGGGTGCCCTAAAGAAAAACAACCTTTGAATATCACAACAAGATGTTCCGTGTTTGGGTTTGATTTTGTGGATCACACCTATTTCAGAGAAAAACATTCTATGAGTAGATTGAAAATGGGAAGCTATATACAATTTCTAATGGGAGGACCCTTTTTGTGAGGATTGCTAATGGAAAGCTATGTTACAACCATTTGAAATAATATTTTGGAAATCCTCCCTTCCTCACCATATCTCCACTCTAGCAAATCGGGATAGAATACCTTCCCATCATTTCACTTCACTAAAATCAAGGCCATACCTACAAGCGTTGAAGGTTCTGCCAATTGATTTGATTGGAATTGTTATTACGATGTCACCATGCTCAACAATTCATTGGCATGACAAGTCTTAAACAAAGAGAAGAACACTAAAATCACATTGCAACCCTTTTTTTGTAAAATACAACAAAAATACTATCCTCCTCCCCATCCCCACATGGGCCCTTGAAACCTACTTCATGTTACTAGACATGCCTTAAAAGTCACGATGGTGCGGTACTGATGCACCATTAACGTACCTCCTTCATCCCCGCTCATTGAAAGTGATGGGAAAATTAAGTACCTCCCTTTGAGAAACAATGTTAGGATCGAACATACACAATCAAACTATGATATCCATATGGAGATAAAATGTTAATTGCTAACCGGTAATTTTCCGCCATGCAATTAAGTATATTGCAAAATATGCTTCAAAATCATAAAGCAACGCTTCAAAACCTATCACCAAATGTTATCCAGATTTTCAAGAGATCTTGTGCAGATTCACCAACACACATTACGATTCAAAAATGCTCACAAAGAGCATTGTTGAACATGACATAAGTGCACATAGAAACATGCCACATGCTACAAAAAAATGCCACTTGTTATGTGTAGCCGTTCGTTTGTATCATTAAATGTTAGAAAAAAATCTTGATACGTATCGTTGAAAGTGATGTCAATGTATAAGAAACAACCACTTTCTTGGGTGTATATGGAGTTCACCCTACAACCATGGAACACCTACCACTTAATCAAGTTGCTCGAGATTGGAGCTACATAAAGAACCATAAAGGAGATAAATGGAAGCTGGTCGACTAAAGTAATTGTTCCACCCGAGATTTGTGGAAGTCCCAACAAAGGATGCAACGTCATATGACCTTTTTTGTTGGTCAGAACTCCTTTTATTAAAGACTTTCAGAAATATTGCATCCGAATTTGGCCCACATGACATCAACGACACTTGGGACATGTTCAAACACAACTACATACCATGGCATGTTTTCCACACTACCAAAAAATAGGACATGAAATAGATGTTAGTTCACACTCTGAGGTCGAATGCAGGATTCAACACGAACCATTGCAAGAATGGAAAGCCTTCGCACAACTTCGTTTGGGAAATAACATGGGTCTTGACAATCTTGAAATGTTGGGGAAAGAGATTTTGACATACACAGAATTGGAACATACATGGCGTTCCACATGATTTGTAGATAATTGGTTGATTATTCATCGAGAGAAAAAAGACACAAATAACACCAAAGATGCATAGGCCACACCACCATTAAGTGTTGGCAAAAATATTGATACATATCGTTGAAAGTGATATCGATGTATAAGAAACAACCACTTTATTGGATGCATATAGAGTTCACCCTGTAACCATGTAACACCTAACACTTATTCAAGTTACTCGAGATTGGAGCTACATCAGGAACCATAAAGGAGATAAATGGAAATTGTGGTTGACTAAAGAAATTGTTCGGGTCCACCCGAGATTTGTGGATGTCCCAACTCAGGATTCAACGTCATATGACCTTTTATGTTGGTCAAAACTCCTTTTATATAAGCCTTTCAAAAATTTTCCTCTAAATTTTCTTAAGCCCACATGACATCAATGACACTTGGGACATGTTCAAACACAACTATAGACCATGGCATGTTTTTGCACTACCGCAGATATAAGACATGAAATAGATGTTAGTTCAAACTCTAAGGTTGAATGCAATATTCAACATGAACCATTGCAAGAATGGAAAGCCTTCACACAACTTTGTCTCTGGGAAACAACACGGGTCTTGACAATCTTGAAATATTGGGGAAACGATATTTTGACATACACACTAATTGGAACATACATGGCATTCCACATGATTTTAGATAATTGTTCATCATTCATCAAGAGAGAAAAGGCAAGCACAAATAACACCAAAGACATGCGAGCCACACCACCATTTACCACACTACCTTTGTCTTTAGAACAACTAGCTCATGATGGCACGGTGTGGTGATGCTTTGATGAATTAATTTACATCAACATCAACCACATCTCCCTCACCTATCCTTTTTGCTCATCCCTACCGGTGTTTCAGATTCAACATCTCTCGCACCCACAATCCATGCAACCCTCCATATTCCAATCAAATAACTAAAACCCTTGGAAGGCCAAGCATTATCGTCTTTTCAAGATCACTGAAACATATAGAATATGTTCTTATTGATGAAATGAGTTTCATCGGCCCAAAGTTGCTAGGAAAAAATGATAGTAGGCTACGCGAGGCTTTCCCACACTCAAAAACATCTGAATTTGGAAACAGATCAGTCATCCTCCTCGATGACCTCGGGTAATTACCACCGGTTATGGATAGTCCTCTTTATGCAAGTAAATCCTATGGAGCCACCATTTGGAAGGGATTTCATTCTTCCATTATATAGAAAACTATATTTGGGAAACAAGGAACAACCGATGCACGAGTTTCATTCTGAATTTATTGCTCAACATGCGAGATTCAACCCCTCTTATTGAGGACTTGAGAACTCCTAATGTCTCACACAGACACACACCTAACTCAACAAGAGCTCAAAATTTTAAGGACGCACCACATTTGTTTGCAAAAAATGACCTCGTGGACTCCCACAACCTTCAAATGTTAAAGGCATTGAACGTTCTGATCACCCAATCCATTTTTAAAAGTAATAGGTGGGTTGGACCAAGAAATCTTGATGATGATCAGTTGGAGCACAAATTTCTGCATTGTGCAAACAACAAAAATCATGCTTATTGCAAATTTATGGGTTGACGCAGGCCTCATAAATGGTGCTACAGAACAATCACCGACATTTTCTATGACGCATCAATGCCACCACTAGCATTACCTTTATTTGTTGTTGTCAAATTTGATAGATACAACGGCCCATGTTGGGATCCCTCCAACCCGTTACATATTCTGATACCCCTATTTCAAGAGGGAATCAAGACAATTGCCGCTTAAAATGGCCTGGCATTAACTATCCACAAGTCCTAGGGACTTACTATGCATAGAGCAACTGTTGACATTGGAACCAATGAAAGGCAGGGTCTGACATTCACAGCTTTCTCCAGAGTTGCCTCACTTACAAATCTGCACATTTCACCTCCTTTTTCATTCGAAAGGTACTAAAAATGGCGCATGTAGCAACACTTGGAGCAAGAAGAAAGGAGGAAGCAAGACTACTATCACTCAACCCTTCGTAAATACTACACTTTGCTTTGATAGCACCTCCACTACTACTTTACTCAACACTTCTTCTATCCTACACCATTTCCGTTCAAGGGGTATCAAATGTACTCATGTTTACCGAAATAAAATTACCCTCAAAAGGCTACCATTCATGATATAATTCTTCTCATGTTAAGTTCAAATAAAACAGTCCACAAAATGATACCACTCATGATATGAGATTTGTAAATGTATATGTACGAATTTGTAACAACTTTGAAATGAAGAGATGAAACCTTTAAATGAAGTGGTTCGTCTATATATCTACAATTACAAAATTACATGTTTCAACATACATGTTCGATTTTTCCTTTTTATTGTTGCCCGTTTCTTTATGTTAACCAACAACAACACATTTTTAATGTCTTCATCTGCACACAAATACCTAGAAATTTAAAATGCCGAGAAAGGACCATGCAAATTATAGTTGTTTCCATCCAAAGCTTTGTACATTATATCACTTTTTGCATTTTGAATAGTTTTAAGGGTAAGACCTCATGTTTGCGCTTTTTAAATGAAGTGACTCATCTATATTTCTACACATACAAAATCAATCACCCATAGTTTAAACAAACACAACTACAAAAAAAAACTATCCCTATAACACAAATAACATATACCGTTTTTTGTTTGCAAAATGCCTCAAAGAAATGTGGTCTCGTGGAATGCTATGATTGTAAGATATGCACAAAATAGCTCTAACAATGATGCTCTCAAACTCGTTGAGGTAATAAAGAAATTTGGAATGTACCATAACCATTTCAGATTTGTTTATATATAATTGCATATTCTGTCTCATTTTAGTTTCATGGAGAGATAATATGTTAAAGCACTTAGTCATTCTTTCAATCTACTTTGACAACAACACTTCACATTCACTACATTCTTGAGAGTGAGTATTAGCAAACTTACATGTCTCACTTGCATTTGTATTCAATTATTACACAACTAACTATTATCTAACATCCCTTCTAATGTATTTCGCAACATTTGTTTTGGCTTTAATAGAAAATCAGTATTGTCAATCACACCCCTTATCAACATCAACTACAAAAGTAATAACTATCTTTCTAAATCTAATAACATATACCATTCGGTGTTCACATTGCATTGTACACATGTGATTGCTAGTATTTATTTGGTGTGGACTTACATTTGACGTTAGATCAAATCTCGATGAAAAAAATTGACATGTTAATGTCAAGCTAACTTACACTTCAACTTGAAGTTACAATAATTAATTTTTTTGTTAAAGTAGCTCACCAAACACTTTCACTTATAAATTAATTAACCTAAAATCTTTGGGAGAGGCTATAACTAACCCTAAATCAATTGTAACAAGAATGCTAAGCATCAGCAATATTAAAGAAATAACTAGAAAACTAATAATTAATATTTTTCATACACGTCTATGAAAATTAGAACAAAATTTATTTTTAATTTTTAAAATTCAAGTATATGTATATTCTTCGACCCTTTCTATACATAAGCAACACTTTATGATCTCCCCTACCAGAAGAAATGAAAATCTTTTGTTATCAACACCCTGAAATGTATAAGATAGTTAAAATGTTTTGTTATCTGATATGAACACAGTGCCAAGACACTAATCCTTTCCACTTTTCTGAAATGCCATAGCTGGTTTGGGATGTACATTCATTCAACTTTTGTTCGAAAGTAATTTCATTGAACTTTTTCTCAGGAAAAAACAATTAATCACATCCTGGACTTTTTAAGAGCAGGGGCAAATCACAACATGTTGAGTAAAACATATACAATATGCTTAAGAATCCAGTTTTTAAATTTGAAAATAATTAACTGAATGTATTCAAATACAAACAGATTACAACATGCTGAATATTGGTCTTATCCCTGTTAATGTATTGGGATTATAAATGGATTATAACAGAGTATACTGCACATGAAGTATGTTTGTTCAATCAAAATATCTGGAAGGATTTATACCCTAAAAGATGGTATGACAAACCCTTACCCTAAATAATAATACAATCTTTGCATTTATATTTTCTATGCAGGAGGAGCTGAGGGGTCCACATTGTGGTTTCTCTCTTTCCTCCATGAAAATAATGGCCTCTGTGCCCTACACTTCAGCTTCTGCTCTACTTGCTCAAATGTGAGGCCTTTAGTTTCAGGCACAAAAATCTGTACAAACAACAAACCCATTAAAGCAAAACACCCAAACAGAAAGAAGACAGCTGCAGTCCCAATTGAATTTGTCATAGTGAGGAATGTCTGAGCAACAATCAAATTGCATATCCAACATGCAGAGGCAGAAATTCCACTGCATACTCCATTGTATTTAGTTGGATAAATTTCTGCATTTAAAACCCATGGAACAGATCCCATTCCAGTGGAAAATGTTATCATATAAAGTGCCATCCCTAGCACAGCCAGCCACCCTATTTTGCTTGGGCATCCAACCTCGTACCATGCTCTTGATTTTGCATTGCACATATCCTGGCTGAAGGCATCCAAACTCAAGCAGTCTCCAGGAAGTGCCTAAGAAAAAGCAAATCTGATTAAGACTTAAAATTCTACTGAAATTTTCCTTTCAAATCAATTATGGGAAAGAAAATAAGTAGAATTCATTATGACATAGAAAATAATTAGGCATGAATTTAAAGAAAGTTATACCTCATTTCCTTTTGAAGCACAAAATCCACATTTTGCACTCACACATTGATTACATTTCCACTGCCCAGTAGTAGATGTGTGGGCTGAACATGATGTGTTTTTGGAAATTCCATGGTTGAGTTATTTCTTGCCAAGGGTTTTGATAGAAGAGTACTCAAATGCGCCTCCTAGTAAGGCCAGTGACAAAACTATTCCTGTCAAGGAGCATAGTAGGATCTTTTTCCTTCCAGCCTTATCCAATATAAAAAGCACAATATTGTTCCCACAACATTCAGTCCTGAAGTCAGTAGGGAGAGTAAGAGAGACATAGCCTTCGAGGTAAATCCTGCTAACTGTATAATTGTTGGACTGTAGTACATCAAGGAGTTGATGCCTGAAAATTGCTGCAAGACCTGTTAAGATTCACAAAAAGAAAAAAATTATGTGAAAAAAGAAGAAGCTTCGGCTAGGACTCTGGAGGTGACTGACATATTGTTTTCGAATCTAATTTATGGAGATTCTTTTTGAAACAAAACCATACACAAGGGGTTATGGCTAGAGTGCTGTTTTTCAATCTAATTTATTGGGATGGGTTTTCGCAGTGTGCTAGTTTATAGATTGATGAGCAGTTTTTGCTATTTGTTTAGTATTAAAGCCTGTGTGTTCAACTCTATACATTTAGATTGGTTTTGAGAGTCAATTAATTTATAGGATGTTGAGTAAGTTTTGGTGTTTTTGAGCGTTAAATCCTGTTCGAAGCTATATTTAGGTGAGGTTATTGCAAAAGAAACTATATATAAAAAAGAATTCAAAACTAGTAGTTAGTGTGTTGTATAAGAACTTACTTGCAGCCCAACACCAGCAACAAGGGCAAGCCTAATTTCTTTGGTATTCCAAAGATCACTATACTTTATGTTACTTTGCTCTTCACCTTCAGCTTCAATAGACTCTTGCATGGCTTTAAGTTGAATTTCTGATTGTTCTCCTGAGTAGATCCTCCTAAGGACCTCCAAGGCTTGTTTTTCCTTTTTCTGACAGTTACATGTGTTAGAACGATCATTACGAAATATAAAATACCAATTCAAACACACATTATTGAAAATATCAGTATACCTTTCTCAGTAACCATCTAGGAGATTCAGGCATAAAAAACATGATTAAAGCTTGCATAACTGCAGGAATTAAACAAATTCCAAGCATCCATCTCCATGTTCCTGGCACCTAGAAACATCAAATGTTAGAAGTCATAAGAATGGTACAAACAACCAGAAAAGAGACCCACAACTCACTAGATATACCCTAATTAGATCCTAAAAAAAGCGGCTTACCTTGGCTAAGAAGTAATTGATAAGGTAAGATAAGAACTGGCCACCTGTGATGAGAACCGAATTGAGACTAACCAGTGCACCCCTAGCTTCAACAGGTGAAATTTCAGAAATATAGAGAGGGGAGGTTACTGAGGCTACTCCAACACCCAATCCCGCGACAAATCTTCCTGCAATGAGCATTGCAACATTTGGTGCACACGCCATGACAATGGATCCTAGGCTAAAAACAATAGCACCCACAAGAATTGCTGTTCTTCTGCCAAATTTATCATTGAACCAACCTCCAAAGCATGCCCCAACAATGGCTCCTACTACAACCATGCTCACAATGGTCTCCTGAACGGATACATTTTTCTCCACAGACCTGAAATCGTCTTTGATATATAACAAAGCTCCGGATATAACCCCTGCACACAAAAAAATTTCAAAACAGCACACAAAAAAATTCAAAACAGCACAACATATTTATCTCTGTAAGTACAGATTTCATGACAGAAAAGAGGATTTGTTTGTCTTACCAGTGTCATAACCAAAGAGCAGACCTCCCAGTCCTGCTGCTAACGCCAGTTTTAGTAGGAATGGATTTTTCAAGATCACATTTACAGGACCATCTGCAACATAAGGTTCAACCATTTTCGAACTTATTGATTATCCTAAAACCCTGTTGATCCTGCAACCGGAAAAGAAAGTCTAAAATTGTGACAAACTGGAACCGGATATGGATTAGTAGGCACATGAATGTTAACTCGTACTGTTTAATGGTTGCTCCGAGTTTTTAATATGAAAAAATAGATACCCGTCTACTTATATAGCGATTTCATCTTCTAAATTTAGAAAGGAAAATTACAATATTTTAATTCATCGCTAAAAATACCCGCTAAATCGCTAAATTTAGTTATTTGTAGGACATGCCTTGTGTAACTTTAATTATTATTTGAATTTTTTTTTTAAAACAGGCGATGATTATCAAATATGTCAATACGTACGGACGGACGGCCTTACTGAGGTCTTTTTGAGCCTTATTGTTCATAGTTAATACCCATTGAGTTTATCATTCTTTTTCTATGTGAAACTCTGCGAGGAGTTAGTACCCATAACATTGGAGGTGGTTGAGCCACATATTTCACTTGTTCTTCATGGTAAAATAATTTATAGATCAGTAATCATATAAATGTTTGGATTGACCCATAGAATCTGCTAATACCCATAACTTGTTCTTCATGGTAAAATAATTTATAGATCAGCAATCATATGAATGTCTGGATTGACCCATAGAATCTGCTAACAAGAGCTGGCCAAAGTTTTAGAAGATTGGGAGTGGGTTATAAGGTTCAAAATGGACCCAATGATTGAAATAAATTCTAGCTCAACATAGTTTTAACTAATAAAAGTAAATTAGTGAAAAGAATTGATGTATAGAAGAGCATCAAGCATAAGACGCATATTTTGATTGAAATAGATGTAAATAAAACACAAATGTAGAACAAGGGAGGCAAGGAATATGACCGAGTAAACACAAAATATGATTATATTAATCCCAAAAAGTTGACAAAAATAAATTTCCTTTTTATGTTGTTGCAATGATATTTTAATATCCTAATACATTGCTCATTTGTTTTTTTCGTATGCTCATGTTATCTCTCTCTCGGGACCCGTTATGTTGTGAAAAGAATTCCTTTGATGTTGTTGCATGAAAAAAATTTGGACTATTCTGCATTCTATTAGGGCATGGTTTCGGGACACGCTATCCTATTACCCCGATGTAGATGGTCCCATGCCGATTTTTTCAACCAAATTGTAAAATAAACTTGACTTGGAAATCAAATTTTTGGCCCGTAAACTTAAGGAGTGGTTGGAGAGGGGGCAATTTCCCCCATAGTTTAAGTAGTTTTGTTTCCATATGGCAACAAACATGCATACCCGCCACTATTTTTTTGCCAATTTGAGAGGGGAAATAATCATTATATTTGTCATTATTTGTTTGCGGTGCTTTAGTGGTTGATCCTGAACTTTGAGTAAAATTTCTTTTGTAGTGCTTTGAGCACACTCTACAGTGAGTCTCTACAAGTCAGCAGACACGATTCGAGGTTCGACAATCTTCATTTGCAGTTTGAGGTAAGCAATTTTGCACTTCACATGTTTTTATCTTTCAAAAACTACAATCTATCAATTTTTCATTTCGTCTAGTCCAGGAGGTTGATGCACTATGCATTAGTTAAGTAGAAAGTAAACTCATTAGAACGATTCGGGTTTTTGACTTGTATTGTTTGTCTATTTTCATAGAAGTCATGGTATATAGGTAAAGGCTCTCGTCCATTGAGTTGCCACTACCCCCATTCTTCTATTTATATGATGGAAGTTACACTTATGGGCACTTTAGCTAGTATTAAAAATGATGATAACGTTTTTAAGTTTTCTCCTACAACGGATATCGGGGTTATAAGCACCTTTCTTCATTGAAGACGTAAAGAAAAATTTCTTTGCTTATTTGTTTTTAAATGAAACTTATGTGAAGGCTATACTTGTTTTACCACAATGGGTGGCCATTTTATGAGATTTCCTATTTTGGTGTATGATAAAATTTTGATTTGAGCATTTCATAGGGGAGGTTAAACCACTTCGAACTTTGTCTAGTTATAGTCAATATTTTCAAAAAAGTAAAATAGTAGCTGCATTATGGAATAATATGATGGACGTTCTTTTGGCTTGATGAGTGATTAGAGCTATGTCCCGAGCATTGATGATGTTGGGATTTTTGACGGGATGTGTTAACTCGGTACATAGGGCTCTACTCGTTATAGTGTATTGTATATAAATTTGTCTTCTACATATGACTCGCACCTGTACCTTATGTTTGAATCTCTACCTCCATTACAAGAGCATGATCATAAATTAGAATAAAGCTCTTCCCTCTCATGAGAATGAGCTGTACTTATCAAGATTCTACCCTTTCTTGAGATGAAACTGTACTTATCTTTGGCTTCTACCTTTTGCTTGAGAGCATGTTCTTATGATGTGATGGGGCTTTGCCTTCATAATGAGACCATAGTTGTGGTTTGGCGCTTTGCCCTTATATGAAAATGTGGGAGTACTTGTTTAGAATGTCTTATTTAGAGATTGAATTTCATCAATGAGATTTTGCCTTTATTAGAGAGGTTAGTGAACGATGGATCTACTCGTGTGTGTGGGGATATGATTGTGACTTGATTTTAAAGGAATGCATAACATCAAAATTGTAAAACCCAAATAGAAATAGGATTTGATCCCAGCTTGTTTGAGATATGAGGTTCGAATGAGGGTTGTTTGAATCTTTATAGCATGTTTGATTTTGAATAAGATAAACCTTCACTTTTTCGGGTAGATCTTAGCTACCTCTTGCATGAGTATTACAATTGGAACCACATATGAATTGTACCCACCCATTGTACTTGTTGATTGTTGCTAATGTCATATGGAAGAGTGTACAGTGGAATGATGTTGTTTGCTTGGTGGCAGTTATAATGTGTGGTACAATAGTAGCCTGGGAGGCTCTATGTAGTATACTGTTAAGAGTTCCCATTAATGGAACACTCTCAACAGAGTAATTTCAGAGAGAGGATCCCACTACCAATTCAAGCCTATAGTTTTTCCATTTGTGTTAACCATGATGGTTCTTTCCTTTTATGAATATTGCTAGTATTACAATTAAAATGACATCATGATTGTACTCTTGAAAGCATTTATGATGTATGAATTTGTAGTTTGATCTACCTTGATAGTAGTCAATATTTCGGTTGTTAGACAAGTTAATGGGTTAGAAATTAACTTTAAAAATGTAAAAATATATTCGTTATATGTATTTGAATTCTTTAATCTACAAAGTGAGTAGTTGTAGTGCTATGAATTCTATGTCATTGTCTTTGAGACTTGTCCTCAAAAGCTCAAAAAATTGTAGAAGAAACCTTCACGATGCATAGGAATGTAGAAATTTTCAAAATCAGCTAGTGGAAAGAGAATTAAGGAGGACCAACATGCAAACAAACTCATCCACAACCAAGCAACCATAACCAAAGAGCTAGTCCTCAAACATACTCATTTGTAATCAATCAACCATAACCAAACTCATTTGCAATGAAATAATCGTGACAAAGAGCTTGTCCATAAACGCAATTTCTATATTGTTAGTCCTCAAGGTCAAAGCTTGCTTGTGTTCTATTTTAATTGATCAAGATTATATTTAAATTTGGGTATGTGGGTGATTTTCAACTTCAAAATAATTGGTGATAATGATTTGTTTATCTTTACATTATGTGTATTTAAATCTTTGATTGTATATTTTATTGCATGTTTAAGCGAGGTTTTTTCTTCTTTGTTGTCATGGATAAAACAGTGTATCATCCAAATCCCATGAAGGGTGGTTTTAGGAGGTTCACTGCAATGCTTTCACAAAATGACATAGAAGATGATAATATATATTCTATAGATGATGACTACCCTTATTTTGTGCCAAGTACACAAATGAACAATGAAGAAGTAATCATCCCTACTTATGTTCCAAGTATAGAAAAGACAATTGACGAAGTAAACATACCTACAAATGATATGCACTTGGAACATGTATCATTGTGTATTAATGATTCCCCTCTTCCTCATGAGAAAATGTCAACCAAAGAGCCACATAGCCAAGGAAATCAGCTTTCAGTTCCTCTTGCACAAAAGGGTGAGGCTCATTTGAGCATCATAAAAACTATCATCCTTATTGAAGCAAATATATTGAGAGAGACATTCAATTCAATGGTGGAACAATGAAAAGAACTATAACATCCACTCAGAAATAGAGAATTGTGGAAGATTACTATTGCACTCATGCGATCCTCCGCACAAAGTGAGTCGATGTCGATTGGTGGGAGCATGTGTTACATGATTACAAAAGATTAAGAGACTATGACGATATACCTTCTAGGCGTGATAGTTATTGGAGTATGACATGTAGAGAGAGTTGAAAAGAAGCTTCCAACAAACTTTTCCATGGAATTTTTGATGCAATGGAGATCAACTTTGGTAATGATAGAGCTATCAATCCTGGTAAAATATCGATTGATACTTCTGACACACAAGTATGCATTCACTAAGGGTGTGTCTTCTCCAATTGAAAATGAGCCATTGAAAGAGTGTGAGACACCGGCGATGACATGTGAAAGCTCGTTGAATACTAGAAAGGAAAAGGAAAAACTTTCAACAGGTAAAAAATGGAAAACAAGCAACAAAACAACAAGTATTAAAGACAACATTGTTGAAAGCAACAAGTTAGTGATTTCTACATTTAAGATGGCTGAAGAGGGGCATATGAAACGCCATGAAATAGATCGTGAAATTAAAGAGTAACAAATGAAGAGGGAAGATAAGAATGAGGAAAGTTTGATCAAAATAGAGGAGCAAAAATTAATGTGCAAATGAACATGGTTTCAGCTTTAAATGTTATCAGATACATGCAATGTTGAAGATGACCAGTCATTTTCAAATGAGAAATAATTCTTCAAATCCCATACTCAAAGTTATATTGTTGTCATTTTTTTGCTATTTAATGGATTTTCTAGTTACTTGTTATTGTTGAGTATGGAGCTTAATTGCTTCACAGAAAGTTTGTTTTTACATGTTACTGGTTTTGACAAAGTGAACGGAATCGGTCAGAAGTAATCGCATCGGCCGACTATAACTTAAATCATCGTGCAATAATCGACATCCATTACATTATGCGATGGTGCAATATTGTTTTGTCAAGAATTAGAATAAATAATTATTTGTTAAAGATGCTTTCTTGATTGTAAAAGCATAGTTAGTTTCCATAATATATATATGCATGTATGCATTATATGAGGGTAAGTGAGAAGAAAATAGTAATTGCTTGCATGTTAGTTTTCTTGGTGAGAAAGAAAGATTAGTTGAGTGAGGGAAAAATATTGAACATCCTGTGAGGTGTTGGAAGACATCGATCTTCATTGTATTTCCTCTGTAAAGCACTAAATAATAATATTGGTTGTTTCTTAGTGGACGTAGCCCACACTGGGTGAACCACGTTAAATCTGGTGTTATCTTTCTCTTGTTTATTTTATCTTCTAGTTTATTTCCGCATTCATTGCTTGTATGCTTTATCTGATTTTAGATCTGTGCAACATTGTTATATGGTTTAACCCCAACAACTAGTATCAAAGCTTTGTTTGGAGGTTTTGTGTGTTGACAAGATTTACTCACAGAGGGTTTTCTGATTGAGTGGGAGCAGAGCAATGGAAAAAGATAGTAAATACCGAGTAGAGAAATTTGACGGTCGTAATTATCAACTATGGAAGATGCAAATGGAGGATTATTTATATCGAAAAGATCTATACTCACCATTGGATAAACATGGACAATTGGATATGATGACTGATGAAGAATGGAAGGTTCTTGATAGAAAGGCTCTGGGATCTATAAGATTGAGCTTGACAACATCGGTGGCTTCAAATTTTACAGATGCAAAAACCATGGTAGAGTTGATGAAATCTTTAGCAAATTTTTATGAAACTCCTAGTGCTTCAAATAAGGTTTATTTGATGAAAAAAATAATTCTAAGATATAATAAGGTGGATCTGTATCTTCCTCTATTGTAAATCAATTAAAATCAATAGAAATTTCGTTTGATGATGAAGTGAAAGCACTTTTATTCTTATGCTCTTTCTTTAGATAGTTGGGATAACTTGGTAATGGTTGTTAGTAATACAACGTCTTCTTCTAAAGGTTTGAAATTTGATGATGTGGTTAGTGTAATCCTTAATGAGGAAATACGCAGGAGAAGCATAATGAAAAGCTTTAAATGTAGAAAGCAAGGGAAGATCTAAGGAGAGATCATCAAAGAGCAAGAATAATGGGAGATCAAAGTCAAGACATGGCAGATCTAGATCTAGGTACAAAGATTTACTTTGTTGGAATTGTGGAAAGAGAGGACACGTAAAGAAGGAGTGTTAGTCCAAGGAAAACAAAGAGAATACATCAGACAAAGGTAAAGAAAAAGGTAAAGAGGAAACATTGCAAGTGAGGTAAAACAAAATGCCCTTATTCTCTCCTTGTATGATAAATTAGAATCTTGGGTTTTAGATTTTGGAGCTTCTTTGCATGCTACCCCTAATAAGGGTTATTTCAAAAATTATGTTCAGGGGTAATTTTGAACAAGTTTATTTAGGAGATGATGAGCCATGCAATATTACTTTGGTAAAGGTGATGTTTATCTAAAGTAGCAAAATGTAAATCCATGGGTATTGAAAGATGTGAGGCATGTGTCAAGCCTCAAGAGAAATCTAATATATGCAGGAAACTAGGTGAATCTAGATGTGTGGTTACATTCACAAATGATTCTTGGAAGGTTATCAAGGGACCTCTTGTTATGGCAAGAGGTAAGAAGGTAGGAACTTTATATTTGTCTACATGTGTTACTCGATTCCTTTTTGTGTTATCTACTAAAGATTCAATGCAACCATGTGACATAATCACTAGGCCATATGAGTGAAAAAGGAATGCATATCTTAAAGGCTAAGGGTAAGTTATCATATTTGAAACAATTAGATCTTGAATTTTGTGAGCATTGCATATTTGGAAAGCAAGAAAGAGTGATATTTCTCAAGGTTGGGTCAACAAAGAAGGAGCGAAATGGAGCTTGTACGCTCATATGTGTGGGGACCATCCTGTAGCTTCCATTGAGGATTCCAATACTATGTGACTTTCATTAATGATTCCACAAGGAAGGTATGGATTTATTGTTTTAAGCGTAAATTTGATGTTTTTGAGACTTTTAAAAGGTGGAAATCCCTTGTGGAAAATGAAAAAAACTTAAAATTGAAGTGCCTTAGATATGAAAATGGTGGTGAGTACTGTAGTAAGGATTTCAATGATTATTGTTCAAAGAATGGAATATGAAGAGAAAGAATAGTTCCTAGAACTCCACAGGAGAATGAAGTTGCACAAAGAATGAACAGAATAATAATGGAATGTGCTAGAAGCATGAGGATAGATGTTGGTTTGCCTTTGAAGTTTTGGGTAGAAGTAGTGGATACAACAATGTACTTGATCAACCATGGGCCTTCAACAACACTAGATGGTGGAATACCAGAAGAAACTTTGTCTGGAAAAGAGGTATATTTTTCTTTTCTTAGAGTTTTTGGCTCAGAAACTTTTGTGCATGTTGATAGGGAAAATAGGAAGAAGTTGGATGGTAAATCTAAGAGATGTACTTTCATTGGTTATGGCTCTGTGATTTCGGATATTGATTTTGGGATTTAGAAGATTCTAAGATTGTTAGGAGTCATGACATTGATTGGAACGAAACAAGAATGTACATGGATAAGGTTTTGGTGCCTAAACAAAAATAGGTTGAAGAAATTTTGAAGGAAAATCAACTTTCGACCTAAAATAGACAACCACAGACATAGACGTTGGTTCAACAAAAACCAATGTCGGTTAGGCTAACCAACATCGATAGACAAGATCAGGTTTAGAACAGACCGTCAGTGGAACCAATGTTGGTACTCCTCAAGAGGATTATATTAATAAGGTGTTGGAAAGGTTTAACATGCAAGATTCAAAACTTGTTAGTACACCTATGGTTGGACACTTCAAATTGAGCAAAGATCAGCCGTTCATCACAAGAGGAGGTTGATTACATGGCACCTGTTCCCTATGCTTCAACAGTAAGAAGTCTTATGTATTTCATGGTTTGTACTAGACCATACATTGCACAGGAAGTGGGAGTTGTGAGCAGGTTTATAGCGAATCCAGGTAAAGAACATTGGAAAGCAGTCCAATGGATTCTCATGTATATGAGAGGGACATCCGGCATGGAATTGTGCAATGGAGGGTCACATATTTCTTTACGCGGATATGTTGATTCAAATATGGCTGGAGATTTGGATGGCAGGAGGAGCACCACTGGATATGTTTTCACAGTAGGTGGAACGACAGTTAGCTAGATTTCGAGATTGCATATTGTTGCGGCTTTGTCTACTACAGAGGCATAGTATGTTACAACTACAAAATCTAGCACGGAGATGATATGGATGAGTAGATTCATGAAAGAGTTGGGTAAAAGTAAGAGGATTACATATTATACATTGATAGTCGAGCATGATCCATATGGAAAAGAACTTAGCATTTCATTCAAGAATGAAACCTATTCATTGAGGTATCACTTGATATGGCAGGTGTTGGAGGATGGGTAGCTAAAGTTAGAGAAAATTCATACGGATGAGAACCATGCGGATATGTTAGCGAAGCCATTGGTAAATGAGAAGTTTGAGCATCACTCCACTTATGTCAGTCTTCGAGTTTGAGACTTGAATGATGATATTATATAATCCTTTAGTTGTCAAATATTTCTTGAGAAGGGAGGACTATAATGTCCCCTTTTCCTGTGCCAAAGGCGTAAGGGTCAATCGAGTCCAATCTATGGTCATATCCAAAGGTTGGGGGACGTTGGGGGCTACTGAGAAGGGGCCGCATGGTACTAATATTCGTGTTTGGTGTTTGGGGGTCACTTTGGACCTTGGTGACTTAAACAGGAAAGAGTGACTTTAGTGACTTTTATTTTATTGACCCCTCCTTGGAAATCAATGTGTCTAGGGTCTGTTGGGGCTCTTTTTCCGTGGGAAGTATTTAAAGAGCAAGGAGAGTAAGGAAAGAAATTGTTTGCATACATTTTATTAACCCCTTCATGTGCAGCTTCTATCTGTCACGCATCTACAACATGTGGAGTCAAATCCCACAAGGACCCTAGCTTCGGTGGTGAGAGACCTGTCCCTAGCTAGTAGGGAATTCTTTCGGTAGTGAGAGATCTACCATAGTCTGCCATTCCAGATCTATTTCAAGGATGTGTGGCAGAGACAATATCAAACGTCTCAGAGAAAGGATTTCGTAGACATTTGGCGGCATTGAGAGAGGACAATGAGTGGGCTCTAGATCTAAATCCCGGTAGCAGATCAGATCCACAGCAGCCATTGGGGTTTTTCCATCGGTCGTTTTAGATTCGAAGGTGGAAACATTATTGCATGTATCTATTACTGTTATTTCCAAAGACCCTTATTTTTGCTCTTGTTTTTGGAGAGTTACAAGCCTCCTAAGTCTCCAAATGCTATGTAGGGCACGCTATACTTTTCCGCAGCATTTTAAATTATGTAAATTCCCAAAATAGTTTCCTTATGTCCTTTATAATAACATCAAGATCTATTTAAATTTTCAAGTATTTCGGTGGACGTTTTTGCAAATATTAAGTTTCTTTAGTTCGTTGTCCCAACCGTAAAAATATGGTAAAATCCGTATTTTATGTGGCTCAGCAAGTTTTCAATATTTTGTGCATTTTTAAGTGGTATCCTATCAAGGATATTTTAGTGGTATTAGAGCACTCATTCCTCTAGCCTGTGTTGGTTAAATATGGTAGTTTGGAAAGATCTAAAAGGGAGGTTTATGAAGGAAATGTTCACCAACATGGTGAAATAGCAGAAACCACTAACCTTTATTTGAGTCACTCACTCAAGGTGAATCAAAGTAGACCTAGGGATAATAAAGGACATGGTGAGAATAGTGATAAAGGGTGGCCAATAGAGGTGATAGATGAGGATTCTTGTTAGAGAAAATACCAATCTTTGAGTAAGGGTTTTAGAGATAATACAACATTTCCAGATTATTGCATGATGAAGATTGGTAGCAAGCCCAAACAAGGTCATCATATGCCAGTACCTAAATCACAGAAGAACTCGTTTGTAGAAGAAGCTTCTAAACAAAAGGGTAGGATTTCCATTGATCAAAATAAATGCATTAGTGAAACTTTGCTTGTTGGAGAAATTATTCCAGCTCATGAGAAGGAATTTATATATGCAAGCAAAGAGGATGCAATGGAAACTCTAAAATGGTGTGAGGAATGAAATATTGGAGCTAGAGCTGCTAGATTGATAGCCGCCCAAACGAGACAACACCAACAAGAGTTCAAGGAAAAGATGTGGGAAAATGATGCAAGGAAGCCTACACCCATGAAAGAAGACTCTATGGAGCAGCTGGCACATGAGGAGGAGCCTCACATGGACACTGGTGTAAAATTGCAGCCTGCTGTAATTTCCAAAACAACAACTATTGATCAGCTTTCAGATACTTTTAATAGGCACTCAAACAACAATGTTAGGGGCAGCTC
Organism: Taxus wallichiana var. yunnanensis; assembly: GCA_018340775.1. Classification (NCBI taxonomy): domain Eukaryota; kingdom Viridiplantae; phylum Streptophyta; class Pinopsida; order Cupressales; family Taxaceae; genus Taxus; species Taxus wallichiana. Next base: position 557,414,680 of record CM031242.1, on the reverse strand, counting down.
AACATATGTCTATCTCTGAACACACGGAGGACATTGATGATTCTTGAAAGGTACCAAGAGCACACTTATGTGTCTTGTTTATGGTGGCATATTCCCATCTATTTCCATCATGAGATGCATGGTAAGGTAGATGATGAAGTCTTCATCATGGGGCTTGTTGGACCATTGGTCCAACTATGTAAGTATATGAGCATTACAAGTCGATGATATATGGTGGCAAGTTTTAGCTCACTCCTATGCTATACAAGGGCTCATGGGCAATATAAGCTATGGGATCTTGTAATACGTATGTGCGCTTATCCAAAACTAACAAAGTGATTCGATGTTGAAAACTTTGTAGGAGATGATTTCATAAGCCAAAGAAAGAATTCAAATGTGTCTTGTGTAGGAAAGCACATTTTCTTCACGGGAGACTCAAGCATAGAAGAGAGTACCTCTCAAGGTACTAGCCGTTGGTTCTATGATTAGCATTTTTGCGTAAAGGGGCACGAGAATATTTTTAACCATCTTCAACCTATTGATTGTGTATAACAACATTCATAAGGAGAAGGAAAAGAGCAATATGGGACAACATGATCAAAGAGGCTAGAGTGTACATTCGGGGCAGCGGAAATTTCATTCTTCACACTTCCAAGCCTTTGGGGATGGTTCACGAACCTTCTTTTCAAGGATCTGAAATTTTCACCTCAGATTACACTGTAGATATTTTGGGTGAGGAGTCTTTTTGGGGAGGAACCAGATCTGGAGTGAGGGGATTTAGTAATGACATGCCATTCCAAGAATATTATAGAATGAAGATTGGCAATGACCCAAGAGAGATCATCGTAAAGCAGTACCGAGTTACATAGGAGATTGGGATAGATTTCTATTCCACACTTCGATGGTTACTAAGAAGTGTACTGCACCATCTTGGGTCCAAAAGCTAAAGACATACTCTAACTTGAATCTTGCGCGAGGAAGGTGCATTATTTTATGACCGCATGGGAGATGCTCATGATCTAGGGTCTATCATGGGCACTCTTTTTCCATGGGACACATACAAATTATGACTCATGCAGGCTAGGCTAGAGAAAGTTGAAGGAGGGACCCTAACATTTTATTTCAGGAGTGGACTCATTTGAGACAAACCGATCCAATCGGATTAGTACATCTAGATTTTCAGTGATTACCATCCCTATGGTACCATTCTTGTCAAGAGAGGAGAAAATGATTTATTAATAGAGTCCATGATTGATTTTGATACTAAGGGTACATGGTGGAACCCTTTAAAGGGTTAGTGGGGGCATTTCATGTCCTCAAAGGCATCGGGAGAAAGAATCAAAGTCCAATCAAGGTGCAGATTTTTGTTAAAAAGAAGAGTGGAATTCAAGGTGAATTCATGACTTTAGCATCCTAAGGTATGAGAATGGTTACCATTTTTCTAGCTTGTTGAGTTCTCTTATGTTGTTGCCATGTCTCTATTATTTGGGACAACATTTATATGCTTGGATGATTGGGGAAGCCTATTTCATAATCACGTCTCAAGGAATTCTAGATGGGGTAAACACATCCTCCATTCACATTGCTCTTGATTCGGGATTAATAAGCATATGTTGGAAAAAAAAAAAATGCGGAGCCCATGATAGTGAAAGGACTTGAGGTATGTGGTACTATTTATTATGGTTGAATTTCCAGAGGTAAGACTATGTTTTGGATGCAATGGTTAATTTATGTAAAAGGAAGATGATGATGCATGTGTTGAAAAACCAAAGGAGAATGAAGATGTTGATCCTATATCGGAAATTCTTTAGTTTGTTGTCCTAATTGTATGATGAGCAGCCCCAATTATGTTATTTCATATGTGTTTTCTTCTATCATGAGGAGAATCAATGGGTACAACAAGAGGTATGGCAGTTCCTTATGATAAAGTTTATGGATGCATGAGTTCTAATGTTGACTTCCCTTTCCCTTGCATGTTTTGATGAAATGAAAATATGGGGAAAGAGGTTAAAGTATGATGAGGGATGTAAAATGTGTATTCCCAACATACGAAGTGATTAATGAATTATGTCCATGGAAAGACATGTATTGCACTAAGAAGGTAACTCATTTGTTTAGTGTCATTAAGAGATGTGAATTACTTGAATGTGTTTCACACATTTGGGATATTTCAAGTGTGAATCATTCATTGGACATATAGGAATCTTTTGGGAAATTTATTCATCCCTTATGTGGATAAACTGAAATTTTTCAAGGAAAACAATCTCTAAATCAGATTTCATGGTATGCGAGGCAGATTGGAAAAGATGTGATTGGTGAAGAAAGAAGCATGTCATTGCAATGGTTAAATTGTGAAGGAACTCACAGTCTTGTGGATCATGGTGACATCACAAGGAATGAGACAAGTGGGATGTTGGATGACTAGAATTTTGGGAGATTGTGATGGGGAGCACATAAGTGGTACTAAAGGAGAAGTGAGTTAGATGACCCATGAATTGTGGGACAATTCTCGACCTCGGAGACTTTAATCTAGATGGGAGAGTGATCATGGAGTGGTAATATATTAGATAAACGTGAGATAGTTAATGGAATTTAGCAATGTGTCTAGGGTCATCCGGAATGAATGAAAGTGAGGAAGATATATGTAGGAACATGTTGAGGTGATTCTCGTGGAGGAATCAACACTATGTTTGCAGATTTTATTGGAGGGTTTATGAGTAGTACTAGGTTGAGATTTAAGGATGAATGAGTTCTCTCGATAGAGCCTTGTGTTAGATTCATGGTGAAGGAGGTGATCCCTAGATATAAAAGGAGATAAGGCAGTTCTTCGAGATATTTAGATTATACATGATAAAGCACGTTTGTCATTCTCGGATGTTCATTGCCAAAGCATTATTGTTAAAATCTCACACCAACCTTGGGAACAACCCGGTAAGGAAAGGATATACGATATGTGATAGGTCTCCAACTAACCATGAATGCATAAATATACATGACCATGACATATTGTTCATGGTTTAAATGGGGTGAAGGGCACCCACATGACTCCAAATAGTGAATTTGGGTGAATAGTAAAGGAAAGAACATTACAAATGCACACCTTGTCAGAATGGAATGGGAAATGCTATATCAATGTGATCGTGATCAAGAGTGCCTATGATATAATCTAACCAAAACACCAAAAGTAAGTTGAGAAGTAGTATGATAACATGCAAGATGAACAAGAAGATGGAAAACACGTAGACCATATACAATAAAAGAATAATAGAGCCATGATACAAATGTGGAGTTTCATAAAAGATGATGGAGGTATGAAAATTCAAAACCAAGCCGAGAGATCCCATTATGTGAACATATGGTGGCCACGCATGAGGTATCAAGTGGTATGTGTTCTCAATAATATTTATTCATGAAGAGGGTGAAAGTGAATGGTGAACACACTAAATAAGGTGATGTTGGTGTGTATTATGGAATGATGTCCATGGACTATAAAGGTTTCATATGGGAAAATAATAATAGTATCGAGAGGAAGCGAAGAAGAAATCATTAGAATTTGAGGATTCTAATAAATACGGATTTAATCAACTTACATATTACATAATGTTACTAATAAATATTTAAATAAAGATTACATCATAACATAAGTAAATAAAGAAATATTTACACGAAATAAATAACACAGGGTGACACAATATTTATAGTGGAAAACTCTAATAGGGTAGAAACCACTTTAAAATACCTTTTCACTTCGTAGAGAACTTATTTTACATCGAGTAAGATTACCTCCTCCTTTGAAACACTATTTACCAAGGGTAAAACCAAATCACTTTATTTGCACGCCTTTGATATATTTCTCAAATATATCAAATGAGGACCTAAAGTCCTTTTTATATAAGGTGATCGGGTATATCTCCCAACCCACCTTTTCAAGTCAAATCCACATGAAATGATTGACACATACACCTAGGTTTATAATATTTAATATTAGAAATATAATCATTTCATGATATTAAATATTTAACCTAAAGTATATACCTAGGTTAACATATTTAATAATATAAATATAAATATTTCATATTATTAAATATTAACTTATATATTAGTGATGGACCCATATACATTAAGGGTTTGTTTCAAAACCACTTAATCATTATGTTCCAACACTCCCCTTTAATATTAAGTGGGATAACATAACATATACTAATAGATTACCTACCCGTGGTACACTACAAGATTTACAATCCTTAAACCATAAAGGTTTTAGGCTAGCATATCTGTTGAAGGAATTATAACACCTTCATCGTTACTCAATTTACCTTTTGATACAAAAGGATTTGGAATCCCAAATATCATCCCATGATCAATGGCTAAGTATGATTTGTGAGTTTTACATGCTTCTCACAGTTCTCATAAAAGGTTATCAACCCAAGCATATAGGAGCCTTTTTACAACTAAGGACCTCATTAATAATATGTTTTCCGGATGTTTACCGATAAAATCAATAAGACTAAAGAGGTCATCAAGACCGCCTTTAATATCTTTCTACACTTCTTTCTAAAAAAAAAAGTTGAGAAGGTATACATACCCGAAGGTCTTTTTACACTTCATGAAGGTATTTTTTAATTTTCCTAAGGTCTTTTACAAAAACCAAGTTCCATTAGAAAGTGACATTGTCATCGTGCACACCCCCCTTAATGTCAACTCGACAATCCAAGTATTTCACTTTTCTCAAGTGACAAAATTTTCCAAAGACTCAGGAACTTTTTGAAGATTTCAAACCTACTCTTCATAACATGAACTTGAGATTTATCTCATCACTTTACACCTTCTCACGGCTAAAGCGTATATGGTTCCAAGAAATGGTTCCTACACCAAAAAAAAGGGTTAGACAGATATCCATAAGTATATTTTATAACACAACATCAAGTATGGTTATAATCACAAAATCCATATAAGATAGCATTTTCATCCTTATTATAATGCAACCCATAATTGATTATTCCTTTCAAATATCTAAAAATTCTTTTCAAGTAAGATTCGAATGATCTCTAAAAAGGCTCCTACATAAACTTGAAGTAATTCCTACTATATAGAAATATCTGATCTAGTTATAGTTAGATAAATCAAACTATCAACTAACAACGTATATAAAATAGGATTAACCTTTTTCATATGTAGATTTAGGATCAATATTTATTCCAACTTCCATCAAGTAGAAAATGGTTTACAATCAATCATAAAAACTTTTTTAATACAATGGTTACTATATTGTGTTTTGAAAAATAACAATAGAATGAAAAATACAATTATACAAATAATATGATGTGAGAGATCTAACTCATTCATTTCAAAGTACCGCTTATGTGATTTCTCTTTAATCCTATGAATTAAATCAGAATTGTCACTGACTTAAGCAAATCATCAACATATATACATATAATGAAAAATGTGAGCCTTATTGCTTAATGAATATATCATTGTTAGAAGAACAATTAACAAAACCTAATAATTTAAAGAAGGAAACAATTATCGCATGTCAAGCTCTAAGAGTTTGTTTTAAACCATATAAGGATTTCTCAACTTACAAACATAGTTTTCATTACCAGCTTTTCAAATCCTTTAGGTTGAAACATGTAAAGTTCTTTTTAAATCACAATTTAAAAAATCATTTTTCTTATCTTTTTGGTGGATTTCCCACCCAAATTGAGCGGCAATTACAAATAACACCATAACAAAGACTCATTTTAGCTACAAGAAATTTCTCAACATAATCAATATCAAAGCTTCGAGTGAAACCTCTAAAGAACAAGTCTAGCTTTATATTTGTTAATACTACCATCACCATTATATTTTACTTTGTATATCCACTTAGACCCTATAATACTTCATGGATCAAAGTTCATACAAGGTAATTAATACATGGTACATATGATGGCTTTTGGTCATTTTCCTAAGGTTAATAGGATTTGAACTTTCTAACATAACTTGAGCCCAATTTAATTTCTTATCTAGGAAGATAAGAGTTTCGTAAATATCTATAGTATCAAAACATCTTCATGACCATTTACTAAATCGGAATCAAAACCATCATTTAGAAGCATTTAATAAAGTAACTTCAAGAGAATAAGATAATACATGTAAACCTTTCACTAGATTATATCTATACATTTCATATAAGTTTCGATGATTAACATGTCCTAACCTTTCATGTCATAGTATTGAATTATTCAAACTCGATATATAAAACAAGATGCAAAAGAGAAATCATAAAAAATATACAATTTTTTTGAATTCCTTCAAATATTATACTCTCATTAATATCCTTGATATACTAAGTATCATTCATGCATGGATTATAGTCAGTATCCATACCTCTTTTGATGTTTGATATTACCAATGTGTAGAAAGTACTCATTGTTCACATTGCCTAATCATAGAAAGAGCATCTTACATTCGTTGTAAGAATGTATTCATGTTATCTACAATTATTTGATGACTGGTGTGGAGCAAGCTTAGATCTAGAAAATATCGTCCCGAGTTTCCTCTCCATAAATTCTTTTTTGACCCAAATATCAGTAGTTGGTTTTATTCAGAGGATCCGGGTTTTGTCAACACAAAAATAGCTAAATGCCATTGTTTTTCTAAATTTGTAAAACACACCCCATTATAATATACAATTTACCATAAAGTTAGATACATATTTATCGATAATAAAATAACACTTTTAATAGAATCATATCTAAATTTTATAGATTTAAAGAAACTATTTGATCATAACTAATTTTTTCATTACAATGCATACTAATTAATCTCCCATGATCAAAATAATAACTCGTAATATAAATGGCTTTGCATTATACCTCATATTTATATAAAAATATTTTAAGTATATACCTAAGGTGATAGCATATTTAATAATAGATAATATAAATATTTCATATTATTAAATATTAACCTATATATACCTAGTTAGATATTTAATAATAGACCCATATACATTAAGGATGGACCCATATACATTAAGGGTCAGACAGCACCACTTAATCATTATGTTCCAACACCACGTTGACCTCATGAATAATGTCCTAAAGTGGTAGCTCATCTATGATGGGAGGTGGTGGAAGGGGACGTAAAGTAAGGGATTATTGTGGAGTAGGATCTCGTATACAATACCATAAGCATTAGTATCATCCGAAGTAAGTGGTGAATCATAAGTGACTACATCAATCATAAAAATAGTGGGGACTAAGTCATGTGGAACCGCGGGAGATTGAGATTCAATCATCGAATATGGAGAAGCTAGAACAACTATGGGATCGGTGGGAATTATCTACGATAATACCGAGGAAGGGACAAGCAAGCGTGAATGATCTTGTGGGTCACTAATGGTAGCATTGTAGCTATGGGATTAGGAGGAAGAGCTTGTACTTCTCGATGAGTTGCACTAAAGTAACAAGATTGATAGTTTACGAGATAAGCGGAAACAACAACATCAATGGCTCTAGGTTCCATATCAAAAATGCAAGCTAGATGAATGAAGGGATAGGTCTATAAAGAGAAGGATCAATATGAGTTTCAATAAAAGTTTTACCATGGGTATCAAATTATAGAGTAATTCGAGACTTAGAAGAAGTGCATTTCCTATCACGCTTACCCATGATGAGATGTTAGGTTCACCAAAATGATTAACTAAAATTAAACTAAACTATAGAACGTATAATAATAGTTAATCTAATATAAGAGGACTAAAATGTTGTAAACTATGTTAAGACAATATGGAATTATTCTAAATAAGTATACTAAATGAAATAAAACCATAAATATGCAAGGATGTAAAGGAAAGGACTTAGTGGATTGCTAGACACATTTGAAGGTTGCCGCAGTGCAAGTGTGGATTGCAGCGCTGGAAACGATCACTCGTAGGTACAATCTGGAAGATATAAGGACACCGCAATGCCTATGAAGGTACTTGGGTGCAATCTGTCTACATAATAGGTGCCCTAGTCTTTCTAAAATCTCAGAATTGTATTTCGGCAAAGTGTTGCAAGATGCCTTGAAATATCCATTATCTGTCTCTGCAGATCTTCCGAAGTGCACCGGTATATGAAATAATACAAGATGAAGGAATGACACCGTAAATACAAAGAAGTATCAAAACCCTAAAAAAATATGCAAAATGAATGTGTCGGACTCACCTCATTTGCCACAATAGTGGGCTTACTAATATGAGTGGTGTACTACATTTCAGACCCAAATGTAGTTATGTTGTTTGTGAGCATGTCATACCCCGATGATTTTGTGCAGTCACACTTTATGAAGTAGTGAGCAATAATAACTATAGAAAATGTAATAGCATGTGTGCATGGAATAGAATAAAATCCCCCTATATGTTTTGTGTCTTGATGCATATCTCCTAGCCTTGTTGCATTTATGACACTATGTGGATGCAAGTTATGCAATGGACGTAACACTAGATGGAGTGAAAGTAGTATGTGACATTAGGACCCTCCTTATGGTCTCATAAGCTAATATTTATAGGGTTATCTTGTTATAATTTCATAATTAACCCCAACATGGCTAAATAGAAAGAATATAAGGATGAAAAACCATTAGAAGAAGCCCAGAAAGAGGCGGAAAAGTAGAACATGGATCGGGGTGCCCCGGTGGGACCTCGACACCCAAGGCGCCCAATACAAGCCTGGTGCCGCATTTTAGGCTAGAGTGATGGGAAAGTTACTAAATATGTGGGCATACATAGGAAAATACATGGGAATGACAAAATAAAAGGTAAAAACAAGATGGCCACAAGGTGGGATTAACTAGTACTTTCTTCACTTGATAACCCTTTAAATAGTATAAGATCGGGCTAAATAATGCCTAAAGTGCATGATTTTGTGACTATAGAAATAAAAGGGTGTAAATGAAATACCTAAATGTCCCACATCAATTCCATGGCTTAGATTTTTCCTACCCAAATAACATCAAATATATGTGCTTCACTTTATAGTCTTGATTGTGATTAGAGTATTCATGTGAGAACAATTTTAAGCTTAAAGGGGCCAAAATAACAATGGGGGCATAATTAGTAAGTTAAAAATGCTATTTGAAGATTGACATAGGTGTAGACACCTAACATGTCTACATGACTAATTAACATTAATCATGGCCCACATTTTAGCCTCATCATTATTTATCACCTACAAACACTATTTTTAATCATTTTAATCCATTTATCATTATTATTATAATTCATTATATCTCAACATCATCCATATACTAATTAATCACTAGATTAATTATTATTAATTAATTCATATTTATCATATTTCCCATTTATCATTATTTGTCATTCATCCTAACATTTCATTATTAATCCTTTTAATTCATCTAATATCCTATTTTCATTATTAACTTTCTTAATCCATTATTATATCATATTATCCTATTTAAACCATCATGAACATTTTCTAGGAATTTAATATTCCTACACCTCACCTACCCTAGTCTACAGCACACCTATCACTAGCTATTCCATGTAATCACTCACCATTAATTAACCTAATCACATCATTAACCTAAACTAATCATGTGTAAATCACCTCTAAATCTCGAGGCTTCAATCTAGAAGATTCTTTATTTCTCCCTCTCATTTTCAAATGTTCAAATACTTATACAACATTGCATTGCATTTTAAATTAACTAGAAATCCCTCACAAATTTAGAAATTTCTACAATAGAATCCTCCATCCTTTCATCCAATTCCAACCCTTGATTCAATCTACCTTGAAAAGATCTCAACCATTCAATCTACCACTCCACAAACTCTAAATTGAGCTCTCCTCCTCCATGAGAACTAGCTTAGAAGCATACTCTAAATCCATAACAAAATTTTGGTCTTTTGTTCTTCACCAATCAATTCATTCTATCAATCATGCATCTATAATCAAGTAATCCTTCATCATTCTTCATCAACAAGCAAGAAAGCATCCACATCCAAATACTTAAGTAATCAATCATCTTCCAAGCACATCCACCATCAAGGAAGGATAATTGCATGCTAGACAGTGAAGTGCAGGTATTGTTCCTCTTCCTTTCAACTTTTCTTGATCTCGAGGTAGTTGATTTGTCGAGTTTGTAGGTTACATTTGAATTGGTTTCATATTCATGTTATTTGTGCATGCTAACATGATTTTTCATCTACAATAGGCAATAGTGAATTAAAAGAAATAAAATATTTTGGTTTAGAGAGGTTGATGGTGGGAGGCATGACAACATGACTTGGAGGTGGTCGAATGGACAAAACGATGGAGAACACATCAACGGAGGTGCCATGGAGGACATTTGCCACGTAGGACCCAAAAATCTAAAATCAAGTTTACTATGTGGGGCATGAAGAAAATACTAAATCTCACCGCATATAATGTTAATACCAATTCCATGTAGATGTGGCGGATGTAAAGATGAGAGGATCCTTGCAGAAGTAGGGATGAGTATAGGGTTTGGTGGTCGTTGTACAATTAAAAATACTAACACAAATGCAAATCTACAAATTGAAACAATTAAAGAAAAAAATTACAATAAAAATATAAATGGTGTCGGTGATATTGAGTCAAAATGGTGTCAAAGTTGGGTGAGTTCGATTCATATACAATACTGATCGTAAACAAGCCTTATGTGTAACAATGTTGTTTGCTTATGATTTTATGGCATGTCATATTTGTTTGAATATTATTTTTAGGTCAAGAGGAAACTCACACAACTTAAGTTTTAATGGTAAGTTTTGTGGTATGTTTTCACATCTCCCCTTCTTATTTCTTTTTCCCCTTATTTTTTGGGTTTGTAATCCATGTTCCTTAGGTGAACTTTAGGTGAACACTTTTAGGCGATGCATTTTGTTTAACAATTCATGTACTTTTTGTTAGGTAATAAGGGATAAAATATGCAAAACAATCCCTCATATAATCGCAATAGAAACAAAGAGAAACAAACTATTACAAATCTCAAATAAAAAGTTTAGAATAAAAATAACACAACACAAAGAGACAATATTTAACGTGGTTCACCCAATTTGGGCTACATCCACCAAGAATCACGTACTGACTTATTTTATTACAAACCACCGCTCTCTCAATATAATACCTAGATATGTTTGGATCGATACTCAACAAACTCTACAAAATTCACACATGAATTTAGACACATTTGCAATGTTACATCAACCCTACCATATGCACATGACCACATAAGTAGACACTTGCTTAAGTAGATTTACAAAACCATGGGACTAAACTGTCCCATAAACCTATGGGTGAAAAATCCTGCCCATATGAGAAAAACATGTTTCCCTGGAGTATCGGGCACATTTTTCGAGGCCATAAAAATTTCTTAGGGGCTACGCCCCAAACCCCCTTCTCGTGGTCCGATGTAACCCCGAACCCTAGCGAGACAACTACGGAAAGTGTACAATACTCTTAAAACACTTTCACACATGAAAATAGGCTCCACAACCTAACAATCTCCCACTTGGAGACTAGGTCTCCTCGAGCAAGCTTCTCAACCCTTCACTAATTTCTATGAATTCCAACCAAAGTTGAACATAGCTTCATTTTTTCCTCAGGGCCACCTTAGTCTTCATGTCCTGCAAGATTCTGACCGGTATGAATCTTCTACTACTTCAACTTCTCTTCCTCCAAAGTCAGTCATGATGAAATGGTACCTAAGTTGTATATGCTTCGCCTTAGAGTGGAAAACAGAGTTCTTAATTAGGTGTATAACACTCTAAATATCACTATGTAGCTTCACTTCCTCATACTTATGTCCCAAATCCTCAAGCAATTTTTGTAGCCAAATCATCTCTTTACTTGTCTCTATGGAAGCAACATACTCAACCTCCATGGTCGACAAAGCCTCCAATTTCTATAGTCGTGAAATCCAGCTCACTGTTGTCCCACCTATAATGTAAATATAACATGTCATGCTCCTCCCGTTGTCTACATCTCCAGCCATATTTGAATCTACATAACCACTTAAAAGTGGTGTCTAATCCATCAGAGCACAAAACCTGTCCCCATGGTCCCTCTCAAATATAGAAGGATCCACTTTATCGCTGTTAATGATCTCTCGCCTAGATCACTCATAAATCTACTCATCGCTCCCACTACATGAGCAATAAGCAGGCCTAGTGCACACCATGGCATACATCAAATTGCCAACCGATGATGAGTAAGGTACATTGGAACTTTGGTTTTTCTCCCGCTCTGTCTTGGGACGCTGCTCCTTTAATAACTTCAAATGGCATGCCAAAGGATTCCTAATTGGTTTAGCATCCTACATATTAAACCTCTCAAAGACCTTCTTAATATACTCTTCTTGAGATAAAGTCCGCTTTTGTTCCTTCCTATCCCGAGATATCCTCATACCAAGGATTTTTTATGATGCCCCCAAATCATTCATAACAAAGGAGTCAAGTGGAGTGTTAATCCCCCTAGGATAATCCCTAGGATACTCCTCTTCCTGGGGAGAGCGGTGACATGTAGTTCCCACCTTTCTGTTTTCCTCCGGGCCTTTTTGTGGCCTATGTAGCGGTTTTTGTGTGTCCGTGAGATGTGACTCTCTTTTATTTATTAATATAAAGGCAGCTCCAATAATAAAAATACTTAGTTATTTTTAAAAAGTGGTCTTTATTCGCTTTAATTAGGGCAACTTAGTCAAAAGAGGGTATGTTGTAGATGTACACCTATTTAGCATGATGTAAGTTGTTTATAATCCATAGACAAGAGTAAGGATGTCAATATCTATGTAATTGAGTTATCTTTAATCTATAAAAATAATCTTTATAATAAATTATAGAATCTTTATGAATTTCCTATATTTTAATTATATTTAAAAGAAGACCAATTTAATATTTTCTCCATAATAAATTTGGAATATATTTTAATTGCATTTGATGTTTTGAATGATTTTTTTTGGATCATTATAATTGATTATTTATTACGATAATTTTTTCTTTCAAAATTTTAATTGAAAAGTGTATTTTTATCAATAATATATAATAATAAAATGCTAATATAGCAAAAACGGGTGGGAATGGAATCATACTCCATAATATGACCAAATCGAGCTATATAAGCCTCAAGAAACTAAAATTACACTAGATCAAAGTCTCTAATAATTGTATACAATTAGTAAAAACATTCGAGAAAACACTAAGGCACATCATTAGACAACATCAATGAACATGGCAAGAAGTGGAGGAGATCTTTGAGAGAATTGTTAGAGTTACTACCCTAACTTTTGCCACCAAGTGGATATGCAGATTAGATATGGGCTCTCAATCACCGCTATCATGTTTTTCTTCTACTTTCTTAATTTACCTAGTCATAAAATAGCTAAAGTCAAGCCAGAAGCTTGTCTTGAGAAGCTATGCCCACCAAGGAGTAACATCCACATAAGGCATCTCTAAGTTGGTCAAACACACCACGACATTGCCTCGGTCAAATGAAGGTTGGCTCGAGTGAGGTGAAAATTTATGTCAGCTTTGTTAGTGGTGATGTCCTCAAAATCATTAGGTCTGACCTTAAGAAGGTGAGGAGGGATAGAGATAATCACATGGCACTCAAGCTAACAACACAAGTGGACTTATCATTCATTTCGTGCATCGACTATTTCTTGCATTCACCTCAAGTGGCTCTTTAAGGTATAGTTCTGCATTTCCTCAATCATTCCACTTTCCCTTCCCTTATAATTCTCCAACCTTAGAGGCCCTACACTACACCCTCTTCCTTTCCCATTGTTTATCTCACGTCTTATTTTCTACCATCTTGGTCTACCCTCCTCTTTGCCTACCCATGCGCATCAATTGTATTCTCCATTACTTGTACATGTCTTACTTAATATTTAACTAAAAAGATCATTTCTTTATCACCTTTATTCTTTTTGTACCATACTTTTTCTCATTTCCTAATCATTCACATGCACCATCCCTTTCGGTGTTCACATTTGCATTGTATACACATGCGATTGCTATTTAATTATTATTAAACAAATTGTAAAAATAAGTTTTAAAACATATAATCATTTTATGCACAAAATGACCCTTTGATTGAATTGTTGAGAGATCATAAATATTTTATAGGAAGAGTTCACAAAGATTTTTAATGTTAGTTTATATTGGATATTAAAAGGAGGAAGGTTAACCATTTTTAATACTAAAGCAATCACACGTGAAGTGTGTGATGGAAATGCCGAAGGGATGCGTGGAAGAAGTTAAACTTGAGGGAGATAAGTATGAGAAGAGGAAGAGATCGATAAATAAAAAAATTGAGGAGCATATTTTAAGGAGTTTGAAAAAATAGGGAACCTACGTATCAAGCATGGTTTCTCCTAGCATTAGTTCCGATGACAATGTACATAAAAGATCATTGATAAAATAACCTTACCTCTAATTTCCATAATACTTGACAAGAACAGTTATGTAGACATGCATTTGGAAAAATTTTTTAGCGTGATTAATGTTTGAGTCATTGAAAACAAAGGAAAAAAGGTGCACATCATGTTCTTCTTCAACTTTGGGTCATTCAATGACCACAAACACAACATCCCGAGCTCTCATTTCCCTAATGATTGATAGGAACAATTTTTTTGAGACTTATATTTGGAAATACTTTTTTAGAATAATTAATGTTTGAGGTACTCAAAAAGAGGGGGTAAATCATGGATACCATATCCTCCTTTTATCCTCGAGATCATCCAAGGCTATAAAAAGAAAACGCTTCAATTCGAAGATTATATTTCAGCTTAATCGGTTAAAAAATATAATTCAATTTGTTGGTGTGAAGATTATAATCTATTGATGAGCGAACAAATTTGGATGCATTGAATGTGTTGAATGCATGGATGTCAATCAATGATAGTTGGAAGAGATGTCAACTCGTATGTTGAGGCATGGGGACATGTGTAGCCAACATCATTTAATTGTATTAAGAGTCGGCCAATGCAATTTTTAACCACCATATCGAATATAACACAATGACAAGTTGATTTTGTCTTCTTTTACTGTAAGGGGTTTTTTAATCGGCTATGGATAATTTTTTATTTGTGGGTTTGCTTCTATTATTCTATGGTGAATAAAAGGTTACGGATCAAAAATTCACACTTGGGATCTTTCCACCCCAATGCTTTGACAAGTAAATCTTCAAAATATAACTTGAATCAAGCTTAATCAAATTTAGGATAAACCTACAAAATATAACTTGAATCAACTTAATCAATATAGTATGAAGCTTAAGCATAACATTGTATCGTATCTATTATAAGCCATCTGGAGGGGTGGCTAAGTCAACAATTTTACGTTGTCCATGTTTCTATGGTGTCAACACTGTGCCCTTACATAACTCAAATAAATATGATTTGTTTAGAAAATATGGGGAAAAGGAGTTTTGTTATATTTTTATATTATTTTTGTGGTGTCGAGATTTTCAACTGGTTTTTCGTTCTATTAAGTACATAAGACGAAGACATGAATGGAAAGTTGGAAAGAAAATATTGGGGATTTGTTATCCCGTAAAATTGGCAAGGGAAATTTTACGGATAACCCTACCGAAAATTTGTTTCCAATCCCTCGTGGATTTCTTGCTTCAGACGTTGCAAATCCCTTCCCGGGAAATCTAGTTTTTCGAACTTGGCCGTTTTTGGTCTTTTTGGGCGGGCGCATATAATCACTATGCAACATCAAATGTTCATGCACCCCCTTTTAATCCTTTGGCGCAGGTTTTCTTGTGTTAACAGCTCTTTTGGTGCGCCACTTAAAAGGTTGGTGGCACATTTATTGCTACCTCGCCTATATATAGCGCGCCTTGCAATGTCATTATCACCAGAGCTATCACGTGATTATTTTTAAATATTGTTTTCTCTGAGCACAACACACTCCGCCTTACTGTTGCTTTTCGATCACATAGTGGACCCGCTTTTGCACGTTCTTTGCTATTTATGTGAGTAAGTGGCCTTCTTTCTTTCGTGCGTTTTGTTTTTGGGGTTTTTGAATGCTAGGTTGGTTTAGTTTGGATTGAAAAGAATGAAATCATGAACTTGCTCCCCCCCTGCTGTCTTTCCACATATTCCTCCCCTCTTTCCAGATCTGCTGGTAGAGGGAGCTTTGTCCTGAAGTAATAGCTTGGAAACCTTTGTTTAAAGCCATTTCTATCACCCCAAGGTACCTTGCAGAAGAAGTTTGAAAGAATGAAACCCCTCTGAGAAGAATCATGGCTTGAAATGAACTGTATTTTTGTTCCCCTTCGGTGCATCTGTCCCCCTTACCCCGGTTAAAATTAAGAAAAGTCCAGCGCCCTCATGGCGCACTTCCCCCACTTGCTGCAAACACTTCCCATGTGCCCTCTTGGCACATCAAACTTAAGTGCAACATCACAAATTCCTGCACCCTTTGGCGCACCCAGCATCCATGTAACAATCTTTTCCTATGCGCAAAGTGCAAAGCTATAAACGGCGCAGGCGCGTCCCTCACCGCAATAACATCATGTCATGCAGACCCTTCATGCGCCGCGCCAAGTTCCCTTAAGCGCACAAAAGCATATGTTACACACACCTTATATGCGCCTTTGGTGCACCGAAGTTCCATGCAAAATGAAAGATATATGCGCCAATGGCGCATCATGTTCCCGCGTAACATAAAGAATCCGTGCGCCCTTATAAAACGCATCCATATGGCGCAGGCGCACCTGTGCTTACAACAACAAAGAATGCACCCTGCAGTGTCTATGCGCCATGCGCCCTTTGGCGCCATTTACCCTCGCAGCATCCCTTCCCTGTGCGCCTTACTATTTAGCCCTGTAGCCTGCAGTATTCATGCGCCCTGCGCCCTGAAGCCTTAAAATTGCTAACTCTTTCTTCCTCAAGCATTTCAATGGAAAATCAAACAGCTGACATGGCTTTCTTCATTGGGTTTCACTTCTTATTCTTGCAGATCAGCAACTAAGTTCAGAAGAACATATGTCAACATCAAGCAAGAAACCTATCAAATCTAAAGGCAAGGCCAAGCTCACAGAAGAAGAAATGAAGTATAAGTATCAGAGGGTCAGAATGCCCGAGTCCCAAGCAGAGTGTGACCTAGATATCAGAGACTCAGAACTGGGTCATATTGACATGGAGGAATTCTGGGCCAGAACCCAGAGGGTCACGAGAAGTCCATGGATGGACAAGCTGATAGGCAGTGCCCTGCACCTTGCTGGTGGGATCCCAGTCAGTGCCGTAAACAATGAATTTATGATGGTGGTAGCCCGATGCTACAACAAAGACACAAGATGTGTCCATGGGGAGAAGGGCGAAGTTATTATTAACCTCACTGCCCGCCACTTTGAGATGATGCTCGGCATTCCTCATCACCGGCACTTTGTGGCCGTCAGCCGAGAAGACTGCATTAAGGCCTGGGACGACAATGAAGATCAGTGTATGCAGCTGATGAATGAAGTTTATCTGAAGAACAAAAAAGTAGTGACTCGGTGGCCACAAGTCATTCATCGCAGTGACTTTTCAGAGGAACTCAGCGACACCATTACATTCCTGAGCAGAGTCTTTGGGCTTCCTGACGCCCATTATTTTCACAAGTGGATGTTGCGGTACTTGGAAACAATGAACAAAAATGTGCCCGATCAACGCTTTGAATGGGCAGAAATTATAAGCAGCACAATCTCTGAGTAGCTACAACAACTCAACACAACGGGGAGGTTCTATATGAACTCCTACGTAGTCTATGTTGCAGCTTCAGAAAGGGACTATCCAGCTCTGATGCGGTGTGGGGTTTGGCCCCAAGTCAAAATTTATGAATACTATCCAGAGCTGAAGCTGGAAAATAGCATCCCCCAATTCACAAAGATCAACGATGCATTCTTCTACTTCAACATCTGCCTGTTGAGGTCGAATATGACTCACGGTCGCACGACCAAGAGCATAGTAGCTAGCTACTGAGAAGTGGGGGCCCTATTCACTCAGTTCCCTACATTCACCTATCGAGGGCGACAATTTCTTGGGGAACCGACTAGATCACAAGATATGCTTCAGCCCAAGTTGATCTGTTGAGTGTCAAGGCAAAATGACTTATTACTTACCATGAAAAGTGCCTAAAGAGAAAGAAGGGTGGAACTCCTTTCCCCCTCACAGTGGGTAGGTATACGTGTCCCTCTCACCACAAGGCAAAGGACATGTTTGCAGAGCTGGAGCTGCTGAATCTGAAACATGACTTCCCAGCAAGGCCCACTTTCGATCCAAGAAATTGTTTGCCTAGGGCCAAGCTCGACCCGATCCACATCCCTCAGATCGAAGATATCTACATTGACTTATATCACGAGGTTGAGCTCAGGAGGAAGGATCATTCTCGCTTGGCCTTAGCAGAAATCATCCAGTACAGGGTGACCATCATCCCCAAAGGCTATCAAACCACTGAGGAGGAAGTGGATCAAGTGTATCTTGACACAGGTGGGGACGATTGGCCTTTTGCATTGATTGATAGAACCAAAGCCCCTCAGACAATTGAGGAAAGAGTCAAGGAAACTCTGCGCAGAACAGAGCATTGGTGCCGAATGAACGGGCTCATCTACCTCGGGGTCGATTTCACAACCTCTCTGTTGGGTAACACACCTCCTCATGCTAAACAACAGCCAAAAGGCAAAGGAAAAGGCAAAGAGGGTGAATCCAGCTCCACCCAAGTGGAAGCTCCTGTAAGTCCTCCTTCCGCAGCACCTGAACAAGTTGTAACTCTGGCTTCCCCAGAGAAAGAAACAGTGGAAGATGTCCCAATAGGCCCATCCACTCAGGATGTCACCACTGCTGTAACAACTAAGGTCCCTTCTGTTCCTTCTCCTTCCCCTCCTTCCCCTCCTCAGGTGACATAGCGACCATTCCTTTGGTCGTGTCCTCTCCTCCTTCTTCTACTGTCCCTCCTACTTCTTCGTCCATCTTCTCTTCTCTCGCGGACCTGTCCCCCTCCATTTCTTCCCTCATTTATGAGCTCCCTTCCCTTCCTATGTCTTCCTCTCCCGTAGTATCCCTTCCTCCCGCGTGAGCACTTCCTCGGCCTCCCTCTCGATTCCACCTTCAAGTGTCTCCACTTTTTCCCTTCATCTACTACGATTGTCCCCTTCTCTGCTTTCCGGCCCTTCTCCCATAAGTCCACTTGGATCTCCTAACACCTAAGTCAAAGAGAAAGGAAAGTTCCCATCGCTTTGATGGACTTCTCCGTGATCCGTCAAAAGGGGTAAAGAAGCGGTAATCCCATCACACGCTTCTCTCGAGTGCTTCGGAGAGAGGGTAATGGAGATCGCATACCCCAATCCTCTAAAGGATAAAAAGGATCTCGTCCTCGACATG
This sequence comes from Taxus wallichiana var. yunnanensis, assembly GCA_018340775.1. Taxonomy (NCBI): domain Eukaryota; kingdom Viridiplantae; phylum Streptophyta; class Pinopsida; order Cupressales; family Taxaceae; genus Taxus; species Taxus wallichiana. Next base: position 557,395,324 of record CM031242.1, on the reverse strand, counting down.
AGTTATACATGATGACTCAAGTCACAATGGGGACGTCTTCAGAAAGCCTTCATAGAGAGGCCCTATCTCGCATTTGATGCCCTCTCGCAAGAAGCTTCAAGAGGCAAAAGAAGATAAAACATTACTGAAAGAGAAAATAAACATCTGCTCCAAGCCTTACAAAAGATGGGCGGGTGCACCTCCCACACTTCCGCCGAAACTCCACGAGCCTCTAAGCCGGAGATAAAATTGATGAATATGCATAGATCGGTGGCGAGGTATGCATGGCGCTTTCCGCTTGGAGGAGCCAAATCCTCAAGGACAGTGAAAAAGTGATCGCCAAGTTCACCGATTTGTACCTGAACATCAACAAGGCGAACAAAGAACTCCAGGCATTAGCAGGACCCATATCAGAAGAGCTGGACCATGCTAGGCTGCAACGTGAGACCTTTCAAACAATGTTCGACTGTTCAGTCGAAGATCTGGTCAAGTTCGGCGTTTTCGGTCATCCCAGGGCCCTCAATAAAATCCTTTCCACTCTGGACTACCGGATGGATCAACTGGAATTCGTCCTTGAAAAGATCGATAAGGTAAAGGAAGAAGCCCTGGACGCGATGCACCAAATGGAGCAAATCGTTCTCAACATGTCTCCAGGGTTGCTTACTCCTTCCTTCGCCTTAAGGAAAGTTGATGAAACCATCCAGATCTTCAAGGAGATCGTTTTGCAGCAGCTGGGGCGGGGTCACTTTTACTGACGCAAAGTCCATCAATAACCTCTTTGCTCATGTCGGGACTTCATTGGGTTCTTAATAGAAGTAGAAAGAATATTCCAAACTCTTAGAGAAGCTCATAGGCGAATGCGGGAGACTTGCGAGGCAATCGGTGAGCGACACAAGGATCCTTCCCGAGATCAGCTAGAGCCCATGATCAGCAAGTTCATGGAATACTATGCCCAATTCCACATCTCGTCACCCGAGCAACAACAATGAGATATCTCCTTTCGGCCACGCGGATGATTTACGATGAATAAATTCTCTCTTCTTCTCTCTCTCTTCCGACTTTCTTTTTGTAAAATGTCTAAAGTATGTTGACAAATGATGACATCATCCATGTTGCACCATGGGATGATGTCATCCATCAAGGGTTGTCAAAGTCAACATGACTTTGAGATATTTTTGTAGATATTTTGTAAATAGGTGGTTGGTTCCTTTTTGCCTTCCTTCTTCTCCTTCTTCTATAAATACTCAAATACTTGTTGTATTTGAGGGAGTGGATATCTTTCAGATGAAAAATAGAAGTGAGGAGAAAAGACTTTGAGCTTTTATGTAGAAAGGAATATTAATACAAATATTTAGACTTTGTCTTTGAATACGTGTGTTATTTGCATTTGATCTTTCTTATGTCGGATCTGTGTGTTTATTACATTGAATCTATACTTTTTATTGTCATTTATTCATCAGTATTGCTTTGTTCGTTTATGCAAGTAGGTTTGGCTCTGTTTACTACGATCCCAAAACATAAACCCTCGACCTTTCTTCATTGGAATTCTTTTCTTTTCTTCCTTCGACCCTGATCTTTCTTCATCCTCTCTTTCATTCCTTTCTTTTTACTGCGATCAAACACCCTATTCGGATGGGATCAAAACCCCGAAGCGAGAATATTGTGAGACTTGCATAGATTCCTGCTTTGGTAGAATAGAATAATAAACCCAGATTTAACGCTGTTGACTCAAGAGGGCTATGCCACACTGCTTGTTTGGCTCGTCTATCCATAAATCTTCCCAACCGGCTGATTTTCGAACCAACGGGATTGAATACATCATGGCCCACACTTCTTCCATGACCCATATTGTCCCTACCCAAGTAATAGCTATTATATGTGCTTTTCTTTGTCATTTAAACATCGTTTGCATTATACATGTGACTAAAATTCATGCTTAAATGGGTCGAGAATAAAAAAATGGAGAACATATGATGGGTTTAACAAGATTGTAACTTTCCTTAGACATGGGTGAAAAATATTCTTGACACCTCGATGGCATCTTGCAATAGCTACCTAAAGGCGTCAAAACGAAACCTTTTTCATTAGGTGTTTTACACTATTGATGGCGATTTAAATCACATTTTTTAGGGAGTAATGACAAAATACTCACCAATTTTTTTATTAATCGTCACTCCATGAATTACATTTTTTTGGCAAAGAAAAATGATTTTAAGCCTATATCGTGATTTATCATTGATTGTGGTGATTTTTAATTAGATTGACGGTTTATGTGGAGGGCTCTCGGCGGCTTGGTGAGATGGAACACATCATCCCAAACAATCGCACATACATCGATCGGAAGAGTTATACGTACATCAACCACAATAATTTACGCAGACAACCACACAAGAGTTACCCATCTTGTTCGGATGATTTATGAAACATATAACAGTAGAAAACCCAGACGAAAACCCCGGAGCATGAGGGCCTACAAAATAGTTGGCATGAGGATGAAGTTTCAAACAGTTTCATTGCAAGTGAGCACATGCCGGGAAAAACAATTGTAAAGCCGAGAAGATGAAAATTAAAAACGGTGGATTACGAAGATCCACAAAAATTCAACGACACTTTACATCCTAGCCCTCGTATTCGCATTGTGTCAAACTCGGGGAGTTGCGATTCAATAGTAAAACGCCTCCGACGTAATTAATTTATGTAGATTTTTAAACATTTAATAAGATTATACTAAAACTTAATACTCAAAGAGGTAAAATAGTTACGTAAATAATAAATTATATGTGAAGCAATAGATTGATAGTACAATTTAAGAAGTGCATGATATGATTCATTTTTTTAGATTTAAATTAGTAAACCCGTTAGATATATTAGATTTGAGAGTATTATTTAAGAAATGTATGATATGATTGATTTTTTTAATTTTATGTTTAAATTAGTATATTTCACTTTTTTTTTTTAGTTAGATATATTATCTTTCTTAATATTAAATATTATTTTGTAATTAATGATTATAAATAAAGGTTAATTAAAGTAATTAAATATAGAGGCTTTATCAATCATATTAATGAAGTGTGATAGTGTGAATTTATATTTATTTGGTGTGGACTTACATTTATCGTTAGATCAAATCTCAATGAAAAAAATTGACATGTTAATGTCAAGCAAACTTACACCTCAACTTGAAGTTACAATAATTAATTTTTGTCAAATTTGATAGATACAACGGCCCATGTTGGGATCCCTCCAACCCGTTACATATTTTGATACCCCTATTTCAAGAGGGAATCGAAGACAATTGCCGCTTAAAATGGCCTAGGCATTAACTATCCACAAGTCCTGGGGACTTACTATGCATAGAGCAACGATGATGACATTGGAACCAATGAAAGGCAGGGTCTAACATTCACAACTTTCTCCAGAGTTGCCTCACTTACAAATATGCACATTTCACCTCCTTTTTCATTCGAAAGGTACTAAAAAATGGCGCATGTAGCAACACTTGGAGCAAGAAGAAAGGAGGAAGCAAGACTACTATCACTCAACCCTTCGTAAATACTACACTTTGCTTTGATAGCACCTCCGCTACTACTTTACTCAACACTTCTTCTATCCTACACCATTTCCATTCAAGGGGTATCAAATGTACTCATGTTTACTGAAATAAAATTACCCTCAAAGACCTTGAAAACGCAAACCTTTTTTTTCATTAAGGTGTTTTACACTATTTAATGGCGATTTAAATCACATTTTTAGGGAGTAATGACAAAATTACTCACCAATTTTTTTATTAATCGTCACTCCATGAATTACATTTTTGTGGCAAAGAAAAATGATTTTAAGCCTATATTGTGATTTATCATTGATTGTGGTGATTTTTAATTGGATTCAAGTAGTTGATGTGGAGGGCTCTCGGCGACTTGCTTTGAGATGGAACACATCATCCCAAACAATCACACATACATCGATTAGAAGAGTTATCTAATACAACAACCACAATAATTTCTCGGACAATGACCACAAGAGTTACCCATCTTGTTTTGATGATTTTTGAAACATATAACTTGATGAAAACCAGACAGAACAACCCCGGGCATGAGGGCCTACAAAAAGTTGGCACGAGGATGAAGGTTCAAATAGTTTCATTGCAAGTGAGCGCATGCCAGAAAAAACAATTGTAAAGCCAAGAAGATGAAAATTAAAGACATGTGGATGGCGAAGATCCACAAAAATTCAACGTCACTTTGCATCCTAGCCCTCTTTATTACATTGTGTCGGACTAAAGGGTTGTAATTCAATAGTAAAATGTCTCCGATTAATTAATTTATGTCAATTTTTAAACATTTAATAAGAATATACTAAAACTTAATACTTAAAAGAGGTATAATAGTTACGTAAATAATAAATTATATGTGAAGTAATAGATTGATAGTACAATTTAAGAACTGCATGATATGATTGCTTTTTTAGATTTAAATTAGTAAACCCGTTAGATATATTAGATTTGAGAGTATTATTTAAGAAATGTATTACATGATTGATTTTTTAATTTCATGTTTAAATTAGTATATTTCACTTTCTTGTTTTAGTTAGATATATTTTTTTTCTTAATTTTCAATATTAGTTTGTAATTTATGTAGACAATGATTAATGATTATAAATAAAGGTTAATTAAAATAATTAAATATAGAGGTTGAAATATATGTGTGCCCATATTAATTTAGTGTCATAGCGTGAATTTATTACGCCGAAGGCGTTATCCCTATCGGAAAGGGATTTAGGACATTCATGGACCTGTGTATCAAATTTGGCTGCTTAAATGACGGTTTTGATATTTTTAACAATTTTATTTTTGTTATTTTTAACAATCTTGCTTTTCGATTTTGGATGTTGCTTTGGCTTTACTATTTTTAAATTTATTTTATAGCTTTTGCATGCATTAACCTTTAAATATTGGTCACTAACACTATAATTTCTTTCTTCGGGCTCTCTAAGTTCCAGTCAATCCCACTGCATTAAATTAAATTCTCACTGCTGTGGGTATGCATTTAAATTTTGTTTATACTTGTATGCAAATAATAGAACTATATTTCTTAGCCTCCTCTTATGACTATTTCTGACTTTGTGGGTAGTATTTATCATGCAATCTCTTTATAGAAATTCAATTACAATTATTTAGAACACATTTATAAATAGTGCTTGTAACACCATAATCATAATCATTTTACTCATCGTGTAGGATGTCCCATTTAATTTTGTTTACAATGTAATAAAAAAACAATAGGTTTCCCTGTGGAGAAAGTGAATATCCATGCAAACTCACAAGATTCCTATGTTTGATGCTTCTAACTATTTGAGCTCGGTTCAACTTCACGAAGCTTTGTGGTAGTGATTGTGTAGTATCTTTATAGAAATTCGATTACAATTCTTTAGAACACATTAATAAATAGTGATTACACAAATCCACGTTAGAATAATCAAAAGTGAATCTGTAAGCTTCATCTCCTGCTGATTACCAATGTATATAAACTCCCTATATTAATTATAATTTCTTTATGTTTGTTTTTTTCATCCGTTGCTCAATTCTAATTCTATCATGATTTTCTTTTCCACTACAAGACTATTCTTATCATTGAAATGGATGTTCTTGTCGAAAAACATTTGATAATCGGTGCTCGACCTCGACTACCAAAGAATTCTCTCTAAGCCCGATCGATTCTGTAAAGATGCAAGTGCCAATCAGGTTAACAAATATTTTGCGAGAACACCAACTAAAATAAGTGGATTGAATAAATCTATGTGCATGTGGTCCGTAGAGGGTCGTGCCCTAGCAAAAACAACCTTTGTGAATATCACAATGCATAGAGGAGATGGTTCCATGTTTGGGTTTGATTTTTGTGGATCGGGAAGGAGGGAAATCCACATCACCGTTTCAATGAGGTTCCGAAGCATTCATGAGCTGATTGAAAATGGGAAGCTATATATAATTTCCAATGGGAGGATTGTGAGGATTGCTAATGGAAAGCTATGTTATAACCATTTGAACAATGTTTTGGAGATTTGACTTTTGCAACCTTCCTAAACCATATCTCCACTCATAGCAAATCGGGATACAATACCTTCCCATCACTTTCACTTCACTAAAATCAAGGCCATACCTGCAAGCGTTGAAGGATATACGATTGATTTGATTGGAATTGTTATTACGATGTCACCATGCTCAACAATTCATCGGCATAACAAGTCTGAAACAAAGAGAAGAACACTCTGACAATCACCGTTAGAAAACCCTTTTTGTAAAATACAACACAAATACTATCCTCCTCCCCACATGCGGACCTTGAAGAACTGCTTAATCATGTTCAACACCACACAAAATTTTCAGAATAGACATGCACATGTAGAAAGCAATCACGTTTTTGCAAGTGCAAATTGCACAATGCACCATGGGCCACGCAACCTACTTCATCCTGCTCATTGAAAGTGATGGGAAAATTAAGTACCTCCCTTCGAGAAACAATGATAGACTAAACATACACAATCAAACTATGATATCCATATGGAGATAAAATGTTAATTGCTGATACGGTAATTTCCATAATGCCGTTCTAAAGTATAATGTAAAATATGCTTCAAAACCGAGCAACGTTCAAAACCTATCACCAAATGCTATCCAAATTTTCAAGAGATGCTGACGCAGATTCACCAACACACATTGCGATTCTAAAAATGCTCACAAAGAGCATTGTTGAACATGACATAAGCACACAGGAAACATGCCACATGCTACAAAAAAATGCCACTTGTTATGGGTAGCCGTTCATTTGTATCATTAAATGTTAGAAAAAAAAAATCTTGATACGTATCGTTGAAAGTGATGTCAATGTACAAGAAACAACCACTTTCTTGGATGTATATGGAGTTCACCACTGCACCATGGAACACCTACCACTTAATCGGGTGCTCGAGATTGAGCTACATCAGGAACCGTAAAGGAGATAAATGGAAACCGCGTCGACTAAAGCAATTGTTCGGGTCCACACAGAGATTTGTGGATGTCCCAACAAAGGATTCAACGTCATATGACCTTTTACTGTTGGTCGAACTCCTTTTATTAAAGACTTTCAAATATTTCCTCCGAATTTGGCCTAAGCCCACATGACATCAACGACACTTGGGACATGTTCAAACACAACTACATACCATGGCATGTTTTCCGCACTACCGCAAAAAACGGGACGTGAAATAGATGTTAGTTCACACTGCTCGAGGTCGAATGCAATATTCAACACGAACCATTGCAAGAATGGAAAGCCTTCGCACAACTTCATTTGGGAAATAACCACAGTCTTGATAATCTTGAAATGTTGGGGAAACAAGAGTTTGACATACACAAAGCTAATTGGAACATACATGGCGTTCCATGATTTGTAGATAATTGGTTGATTATTCATCGAGAGAGAAAAGGAAGACACAAATAACACCAGCATGCAGGCCACACCACCATTAAGTGTTGGCAAAAAATCTTGATACGTATCATTGAAAGTGATATCGATGTATAAGAAACAACCACTTTCTTGGATGCATATAGAGTTCACCCTATAACCATGGAACACCTAACACTTATTCAAGTTGCTTGAGATTGGAGCTACATCAGGAACCATAAAGGAGATAAATGGAAATTGCGGTCGACTAAAGCAATTGTTCAGGTCCACCGAGATTTGTGGATGTCCCAACTCAAGATTCAATGTCATATGACCTTTTCTGTTGGTCAAAACTCCTTTTATACAAGCCTTTCAAAAAAATTTCCTCTAAATGTTTCTCAAGCCCACATGACATCAATGACACTTGGGACATGTTCAAACACAACTATAGACCGTGGCATGTTTTTTGCACTACCGTAGACACAAGACATGAAATAGATGTTAGTTCTAACTCTGAGGTCGAATGTAGTATTCAACACGAACCATTGCAAGAATGGAAAGTCTTCACATAACTTTGTCCGGGAAACAACACGGGTCTTGACAATCTTGAAATATTGGGGAAACGATATTTTGACATACACACTAATTGGAACATACATGGCATTCCGCATGATTTTTAGATAATTGGTTCATCATTCATCAAGAGAGAAAAGGCAGACACAAATAACACCAAAGACATGCGAGCCACCACACCACCATTTACCACACTACCTTTGTCTTTAGAACAACTAGCTCATGGGCACAAATGGTGGTAGATCTTGATGAATTCATTTACAGCAACATCAACCACATCTCCCTTACCTCTCCTTCTACTCGCCCCTACCGGTGTTTCAGCATTCAACATCTCTGCACCCACAATCCATGCACCCTCCATATTCCAATCAAATAATTAAAACCCTTGAAGGCCAAGCATTATCGTCTTTTCAAGAGTCACTGAAACATATAGAATATGTTCTTATTGATGAAATGAGTTTCATCGGCCCAAATTTGCTAGGAAAAATTGACAGTAGGCTACGCGAGGCTTTCCCACACTCAAAAACATATGAATTTGGAAACAGATCAGTCATCCTCCTCGGCGACCTCAGGAAATTACCACCGGTTATGGACAGATCCTCTTTATGCAAGTAAATCCTATGGAGCCACCCTTTGGAAGGGATTTCATTATTCCATTACATTGCAAACTATATTTCGGCAACAAGGAACAACCGATGCACAAGTTTCATTCTGGAATTTACTGCTCAACATGTGAGATTCAACCCCTCTTATTGAGGACTAGGAACTCCTAATGTCTCGCACAGACACACACCTAACTCAACAAGAGCTCAAAAATTTTAAGGACGCACCACATTTGTTTGCAAAAATGACCTCGTGGACTCCCACAACCTTCAGATGCTGAAGGCATTGAATGTTCCGATCACCCAATCCATTGCTAAAAGTAACAGGTGGGTTGGACAAAGAAATCTTGATGATGATCAGTTGGAGCACAAATTCCTGTTGTGCAAACAACAAAAATCATGTTTATTGCAGTTTATGGGTCGACGCAGCCCTCATAAATGGTGCTACAGGAACAATCACCGACATTGTCTACGATGCATCAATGCCACCACCAACATTACCTTTATTTGTTGTTGTCAAATTTGATGAATCTGAAAGGCCCATGTTGGGATCCCTCCAACCCGTTACATATTCTGATACCCCCTATTTCGAGAGGGAATCGAAGACAATTGCCGCTTAAAATGGCCTGGCATTAACTCCACAAGTCCTAGGGACTTACTATGCATAGAAGCGACCCATGACATTGGAACCAATGAAAGGCGGTCTAACATTCACACTTTCTCGAGTTGCCTCACTCGAAAATCTGCACATTTCACCTCCTTTTTCATTTGAAAGGTACTAAAAATGGCGCATGTAGGTTGACTTGGAGCAAGAAGAAAAGAGGAAGCAAGACTACTATCACTCAACCCTTCGTAAATACTACACTTTGCTTTGATAGCACCTCCGCTACTACTTTACTCAACACTTCTTCAATACTACACAATTTCCGTTCAAGGGCTATCAAATGTACTCATGTTTACCGGAAATAAAATTACCCTCAAAAGGCTACTCATTTTAGTTTCATGGAGAGATAATATTGTAAAGCACTTAGTCATTCTTTCAATCTACTTTGACAACAACACTTCACATTCACTACATTCTTGAGAGTGAGTATTAGCAAACTTACATGTCTCACTTGCATTTGTATTCAATTATTACACAACTAATTGTTATCTAACATCCCTTCTAATGTATTTTGCAATATTTGTTCGGGTTTAATACAAAATCAATATTGTCAATCACACCCCTTATCAACATCAACTACAAAAGTAATAACTATCTTTCTAAATCTAATAACATATACCATTCGGTGTTCACATTACATTGTACACATGTGATTGCTAGTATTTATTTGGTGTGGACTTACATTTGACGTTAGATCAAATCTCGATGAAAAAAATTGACATGTTAATGTCAAGCTAACTTACACTTCAACTTGAAGTTACAATAATTAATTTTTTTGTTGAAGTAACTCACCAAACACTTTCACTTATAAATTAACTAACCTAAAATCTTTAGGAGAGGCTATAACTAACCCTAAATCAATTGTAACAAGAATGCTAAGCATCAGCAATATTAGAGAAATAACTAGAAAACTAATAATTAATATCTTTCATACATGTCTATGAAAATTATAACAAAATTTATTTTTAATTTTTAAAATTCAAGTATATTTATATTCTTCGACCCTTTCTATACATAAGCAACACTTTATGATCTCCCTACCAGAAGAAATGAAAATCTTTTGTTATCAAACACCCTGAAATGTATAAGATAGTTAAAATGTTTTGTTATCTGATATGAACACAGTGCCAAGACACCTAATCCTTTCCACTTTTCTGAAATGCCATAGCTGGTTTGGGATGTACATTCATTCAACTTTTGTTCGAAAGTAATTTCATTGAACTGTTTCTCAGGAAAAAACAATTAATCACATCCTGGACTTTTTAAGAGCAGGGGCAAATCACAACATGTTGCGTAAAACATATACAATATGCTTAAGAATCCAGTTTTTAAATTTGAAAATAATTAACTGAATGTATTCAAATACAAACAGATTACAACATGCTGAATATTGGTCTTATCCCTGTTAATGTATTGGGATTATAAATGGATTATAACAGAGTATACTGCACATGAAGTATGTTTGTTCAATCAAAATATCTGGAAGGATTTATACCTAAAAGATGGTATGACAAACCCTTACCTAAATAATAATACAATCTTTGCATTTATATTTTCTATGCAGGAGGAGCTGAGGGTCCACATTGTGGTTTCTCTCTTTCCTCCATGAAAATAATGGCCTCTGTGCCCTACACTTCAGCTTCTGCTCTACTTGCTCAAATGCGAGGCCTTTAGTTTCAGGCACAAAAATCTGTACAAACAACAAACCCATTAAAGCAAAACAGCCAAACAGAAAGAAGACAGCTGCAGTCCCAATTGAATTTGTCATAGTGAGGAATGTCTGAGCAACAATCAAATTGCATATCCAACATGCAGAGGCAGCAATTCCACTGCATACTCCATTGTATTTAGTTGGATAAATTTCTGCATTTAAAACCCATGGAACAGATCCCATTCCAGTGGAAAATGTTATCATATAAAGTGCCATCCCTAGCACAGCCAGCCACCCTGTTTTGCTTGGGCATCCAACCTCGTACCATGCTCTTGATTTTGCATTGCACATATCCTGGCTGAAGGCATCCAAACTCAAGCAGTCTCCAGGAAGTGCCTAAGAAAAAGCAAATCTGATTAAGACTTAAAATTCTACTGAAATTTTCCTTTCAAATCAATTATGGGAAAGAAAATAAGTAGAATTCATTATGACATAGAAAATAATTAGGCATGAATTTAAAGAAAGTTATACCTCATTTCCTTTTGAAGCACAAAATCCACATTTTGCACTCACACATTGATTACATTTCCACCGCCCAGTAGTAGATGTGTGGGCTGAACATGATGTGTTTATTGGAAATTCCATGGTTGAGTTATTTCTTGCCAAGGGGGTTTTGATAGAAGAGTACTCAAATGCGCCTCCTAGTAAGGCCAGTGACAAAACTATTCCTGTCAAGGAGCATAGTAGGATCTTTTTCCTTCCAGCCTTATCCAATATAAAAAAGCACAATATTGTTCCCACAACATTCAGTCCTGAAGTCAGTAGGGAGAGTAAGAGAGACATAGCCTTCGAGGTAAATCCTGCTAACTGTATAATTGTTGGACTGTAGTACATCAAGGAGTTGATGCCTGAAAATTGCTGCAAGACCTGTTAAGATTCACAAAAAAGAAAAAATTATGTGAAAAAAGAAGCTTCGGCTAGGACTCTGGAGGTGACTGACATATTGTTTTCGAATCTAATTTATGGAGATTCTTTTTTGAAACAAAAACCATACACAAGGGGGTTATGGCTAGAGTGCTGTTTTTCAATCTAATTTATTGGGATGGGTTTTCGCAGTGTGCTAGTTTATAGATTGATGAGCAGTTTTTGCTATTTGTTTAGTATTAAAGCCTGTGTGTTCAACTCTATACATTTAGATTGGTTTTGAGAGTCAATTAATTTATAGGATGTTGAGTAAGTTTTGGTGTTTTTGAGCGTTAAATCCCGTTCGAAGCTATATTTAGGTGAGGTTATTGCAAAAGAAACTATATATAAAAAAGAATTCAAAACTAGTAGTTAGTGTGTTGTATAAGAACTTACTTGCAGCCCAACACCAGCAACAAGGGCAAGCCTAATTTCTTTGGTATTCCAAAGATCACTATACTTTATGTTACTTTGCTCTTCACCTTCAGCTTCAATAGACTCTTGCATGGCTTTAAGTTGAATTTCTGATTGTTCTCCTGAGTAGATCCTCCTAAGGACCTCCAAGGCTTGTTTTTCCTTTTTCTGACAGTTACATGTGTTAGAACGATCATTACGAAATATCAGATACCAATTCAAATACACATTATTGAAAATATCATTATACCTTTCTCAGTAACCATCTAGGAGATTCAGGCATAAAAAACATGATTAAAGCTTGCATAACTGCAGGAATTAAACAAATTCCAAGCATCCATCTCCATGTTCCTGGCACCTAGAAACATCAAATGTTAGAAGTCATAAGAATGGTACAAACAACCAGAAAAGAGACCCACAACTCACTAGATATACCCTAATTAGATCCTAAAAAAGCGGCTTACCTTGGCTAAGAAGTAATTGATAAGGTAAGATAAGAACTGGCCACCTGTGATGAGAACCGAATTGAGACTAACCAGTGCACCCTAGCTTCAACAGGTGAAATTTCAGAAATATAGAGAGGGAGGTTACTGAGGCTACTCCAACACCCAATCCCATGACAAATCTTCCTGCAATGAGCATTGCAACATTTGGTGCACACGCCATGACAATGGATCCTAGGCTAAAAACAATAGCACCCACAAGAATTGCTGTTCTTCTGCCAAATTTATCATTGAACCAACCTCCAAAGCATGCCCCAACAATGGCTCCTACTACAACCATGCTCACAATGGTCTCCTGAACGGATACATTTTTCTCCACAGACCTGAAATCGTCTTTGATATATAACAAAGCTCCGGATATAACCCCTGCACACAAAAAAATTTCGAAACAGCACACAAAAAAATTCAAAACAGCACAACATATTTATCTCTGTAAGTACAGATTTCATGACAGAAAAGAGGATTTGTTTGTCTTACCAGTGTCATAACCAAAGAGCAGACCTCCCAGTCCGGCTGCTAACGCCAGTTTTAGTAGGAATGGATTTTCAAGATCACATTTACAGGACCATCTGCAACATAAGGTTCAACCATTTTCGAACTTATTGATTATCCTAAAACCCTGTTGATCCTGCAACCGGAAAAGAAAGTCTAAAATTGTGACAAACTGGAACCGGATATGGATTAGTAGGCACATGAATGTTAACTCGTACTGTTTAATGGTTGCTCCGAGTTTTTAATATGAAAAAATAGATACCCGTCTACTTATATAGCGATTTCATCTTCTAAATTTAGAAAGGAAAATTACAATATTTTAATTCATCGCTAAAAATACCCGCTAAATCGCTAAATTTAGTTATTTGTAGGACATGCCTTGTGCAACTTTAATTATTATTTGAATTTTTTTTTTTTTAAAAAACAGGGGATGATTATCAAATATGTCAATACGTACGGACGGCCTTACCGAGGTCTTTTTATGTGAAACTCTGTGAGGAGTTAGTACCATTGGAGGTGATTGAGCCATATATTTCACTTGTTCTTCATGCTAAAATAATTTATAGATCAGTAATCATATAAATGTTTGGATTGACCCATAGAATCTGCTAATACCCATAACTTGTTCTTCATGGTAAAATAATTTATAGATCAGCAATCATATGAATGTCTGGATTGACCCATAGAATCTGCTAACAAACAGCTGGCCAAAGTTTTAGAAGATTGGGGAGTGGGTTATAAGGTTCAAATGGACCCAATGATTGAAATAAATTCTCGCTCAACGTAGTTTTAACTAATAAAAGTAAATTAGTGAAAAGAATTGATGTATAGAAGAGCATCAAGCATAAGACGCATATTTTGATTGAAATAGATGTAAATAAAACACAAATGTAGAACAAGGGAGGCAAGGAATATGACCGAGTAAACACAAAATATGATTATATTAATCCCAACAAAAGTTGTACAAAAGATTAAATTTCCTTTTTATGTTGTTGCAATGATATTTTTAATATCCTCGAGCTACATTGCTCATTTGTTTTTTTTTCTCGTATGCTCATGTTATCTCTCTCTGTTTCTGTGTATGTTGTTGCAGTCTCTCTAATTCCTTTGTATGTTGTTGCAGTAATGAAAATTTTGGACTATTCTGTTTTGTTCTATTAGGGCATGGTTTCGAGGACACGCTACTGACTCTATTACCACTGATGTAGATGGTCCCATGCCGATTTTTTTCAACCATTGTTGGGGAAAATTGAAACTTGACTTGGAAATCAAGGGCTCCACATTTTTGGCCCGTTAAACTTAAGGAGTGGTTGGAGAGGGGGCGCACAATTTCCCCCATAGTTTAAGTAGTTTTGTTTCCATATGGCAACAAACATGCATACCCGCCACTATTTTTTTGCCAATTTGAGAGGGGAAATAATCATTATATTTGTCATTATTTGTTTGCGGTGCTTTAGTGGTTGATCCTTGAACTTTGAGTAAAATTTCTTTTGTAGTGCTTTGGAGCACACTCGTGCGAGTCTCTCTACAAGTCAGGACACGATTCAAGGTTCGACAATCTTCATTTGCGAGTTTGAGGTAACCAATTTTGCACTTCACATGTTTTTATCTTTCAAAAACTACAATCTATCAATTTTTCATTTCGTCTAGTCCAGGGGTTGATGCACTAATGCATTAGTTAAGTAGAAAGTAAACTCATTAGAACGGTTCGGGTTTTTGACTTGTATTGTTTGTCTATTTTCATAGAAGTCATGGTATATAGGAAAAGGCTCTCGTCCATTGAGTTGCCACTTGCCCCATTCTTTTATTTATATGATGGAAGTTACACTTATGGGCACTTTAGCTAGTATTAAAAATGATGATAACATTTTTAAGTTTTCTCCTACAACGGATATCGGGGTTGTAAGCACCTTTCTTCATTGAAAGACGTAAAGAAAAATTCTTTGCTTATTTATTTTTTAAATAAAACTTATGTGAAGGCTATACTTGTTTTACCACAATGGGTGGCCATTTTATGAGATTTCCTATTTTGGTGTATGATAAAATTTTGATTTGAACATTTCATAGGGGAGGTTAAACCAGTCGAACTTTGTCTAGTTATAGTCAATATTTTCAAAAAAAGTAAAATAGTAGCTACATTATGGAATAATATGATGGACGTTCTTTTGGCTTGATGAGTGATTAGAGCTATGTCCCGAGCATTGGATGATGTTGGGATTTTTGACGGGATGTGTTAACTCGGTACATAGGGCTCTACTCGTTATAGTGTATTGTATATAAATTTGTCTTCTACATATGATTCGCACTGTACCTTATGTTTGAAACTCTACCTCCATTACAAGAGCATGATCATAAATTAGAATAAAGCTCTTCCCTCTCATGAGAAAGAGCATGTACTTATCAAGATTCTACCCTTTCTTGAGATGAAATTGTTCTTATCTTTGGCTTCTACCTTTTGCTTGGAGAGCATGTTCTTATGGTGTGATGGGGCTTTGCCTTCATAATGAGACCATAGTTGTGGTTTGGTGCTTTGCCCTGATATGAAAATGTGGGAGTACTTGTTTAGAATGTCTTATTTAGAGATTGAATTTCATCAATGAGATTTTTCCTTTATTAGAGAGGTTAGTGAACGTGTATATGGATCTACTCGTGTGTGGGGGATATGATTGTGACTTGATTTTAAAGGAACGCATAACATCAAAATTGTAACACCCAAATAGAAATAGGGATTTGATCCTAGCTTGTTTGAGATAGGAGGTTCGAATGAGGTTGTTTGAATCTTTATAGCATGTTTGATTTTGAATAAGATAAACCTTCACTTTTTCGGTAGATCTTAGCTACCTCTTGCATGAGTATTACAATTGGAACCACATATGAATTGTACCCACATGTGCTTGTTGATTGTTGCTAATGTCATATGGAAGAGTGAAACAGTGGAATGATGTTGTTTGCTTGGTGGCGCTTATAATGTGTGGTACAATAGTAGCACAGGAGGCTCTATGTAGTATCTTGTTAAGAGTTCCCATTAATGGAACACTCTCAACGAGTAATTTCGAGAGAGAGATCCCACTACCAATTCAAGCCTATAGTTTTCCATTTGTGTTAACCATGATGGTTCTTTCCTTTTATGAATATTGCTAGTATTACAATTAAAATGACATCATGATTGTACTCTTCAAAGCATTTATGATGTATGAATTTGTAGTTTGATCTACCTTGATAGTAGTCAATATTTCGGTTGTTAGACAAGTTAATGGGTTAGAAATTAACTTTAAAAATGTAAAAATATATTCGTTATATGTATTTGAATTCTTTAATCTACCAAAGTGAGTAGTTGTAGTGCTATGAATTCTATGTCATTGTCTTTGAGACTTGTCCTCAAAAGCTCAAAAAAATTGTAGCAAACCTTCACGATGCATAGGAATGTAGAAATTTTCAAAATCTGCTAGTGGAAAGATAATTAAGGAGGACCAACATGCAAACAAACTCATCCACAACCAAGCAACCATAACCAAAGAGCTAGTCCTCAAACATACTCATTTGTAAAACAATCAAGCATAACCAAACTCATTTGCAATGAAATAATTGTTATGAAAGAGCTTGTCCATAAACGCTAATTTCTAAATTGTTAGTCCTCAAGGTCAAAGCTTTCTTTTGTTCTATTTTAATTAATGAAGAATATATTTAAATTTGGGTATGTGGGTGATTTTCAACATCTAAATAATTGGTGATAATGATTTGTTTACCTTTACATTATGTGTATTTGCGTCTTTGATTGTATAGTTTATTGCATGTTTAAGCGAGGTTTTTTTCTTCTTTGTTTTCATGGATAAGACAGTATCGTCCAAATCCCATGAAGGGTGGTTTTAGGAGTATAACTACAATGATTTCACAAAATGACATAGAATATTATAATATGCATTCTATAGATGATGACTACCCTTATCTTGTGCCAAGTACACAACCTCGAACAATGAAGAAGTAATTATCCCTACTTATGTTCCAAGTATAGAAAAAGACAATTGATTTAAGTAAACATACCTACAAATGATATGCACTTGGAACATGTATCATTGTGTATTAATGATTCCCCTCTTCCTCATGAGAAAATGTCAACCAAAGAGCCACATAGCCAAGGAAATCAGCTTTCGGTTCCTCTTGCACAAAAGGGTGAGGCTCGTTTGAGCATCATAAAACTATCATCCTTATTGAAGCAAATATATTGAGAGAGACATTCAATTCAAAGGTGGAACAATGAAAAGAACTAGAACATCCACTCGAAAATAGAGAATTGTGGAAGATTATTGTTGCACTCATGCGATCCTCTGCACAGTGAGTCGAGTGTCGATTGGTGGGAGCATGTGTTACATGATTACAAAAGATTAAGAGACTATGAAGCGAGTATACCTTCTAGGTGTGATAGTTATTGGAGTATGACAGGTCAAGAGAGATTTGAAAAGAAGCTTCCAACAAATTTTTCCATGGAATTTTTGATGCGGTGAAATCAACTTTGGTAATGATAAAGCTATCAATCCCGGTAAAATATCAATTGATACTTTTGACACACTTTGTATGCATTCACTAAGGGTGTGTCTTCTCCAATTGAAAATGAGCCATTGAAAGAGTGTCGACACCGACGATGACATGTGAAAGCTCGTGGAACACTAGAAAGGAAAAGGAAAAACTTTCAACATGTAAAAACGGAAAACAAGCAACAAAACAACAAAAGTATTAAAGACGTCATTGATGAAACCAACAAGTTAGTGATTTCTACATTTTAGATGGATGAAGAGAGGCATATGAAACTCCATGAAATTGATCGTGAAATTAAAGAGAAACAAATGAAGAGGGAAGATAAGAATGAGGAAAGGATGATTAAAAAAGAGGAGGAAAAAACTAATGTGCAAATGAACATGGTTTCAGCTTTAAATGGTATTGTACATGCAATGTTGAAGATGACCGAGTCATTTTCAAATGAGAAATAATTCTTCAAATCCCATACTCGGGTTATATTGTTGTCATTTTTTTGCTATTTAGTGGATTTTCTAGTTACTTGTTATTGTTGAGTATGGAGCTTAATTGCTTCACAAAAAGTTTGTTTTTACATGTTACTGGTTTTAGTGATGAACGGAATCGGTTAGAAGTAATCGACATCACTCGGACTATAACTTACATCCTGCGAGCAATAACCGACATCCGTTACCGTGCGATGGTGCAATATTGTTTTGTCAAGAATTAGAATAAATAATTTTTTTGTTAAAGATGCTTTCTTGATTGTAAAAGCATAGTTAGTTTTCCCAGAATATATATATGCATGTATGCATTATATGAGGGTAAGTGAGAATAAAATAGTTATTCCTTGCATATTAGTTTTCTTGGTGAGAAAGAAAAAGTAGTTGAGTGAGGGAAAAGTATTGAACATCCTGTGAGGTGTTGGAAGACAACAGATCTTCATTGTATTTCCTCTGTAAAGCACTAAATAATAATATTGGTTGTTTCTTAGTGGATGTAGCCCACATTTGGGTGAACCAAGTTAAATGCTGTGTTATCTTTATCTTGTTTATTTTATCTTCTAGTTTATTTCCGCATTCATTGCTTGTATGTTTTGTATGATTTTAGATCCGTGCAACATTGTTATATGGTTTAACCCCAACAACTGGTATCAGAGCTTTGTGTGGAGGTTTTGTGTGTTGACAAGATTTACTCACAAAGGGGTTTCTGATTGAGTGGGAGCAGAGCAATGGAAAAATAAAGTAAATATTGAGTAGACAAATTTGACCATGTCGTAATTATCAACTATGGAAGATGCGGCGGAGGATTATTTATATCGAAAGATCTATACTCACCATTGATAAACATGGACAATTGGATATGATGATTGATGAAGAATGGAAGGTTCTTAATAGAAAGGCTCTGGGATCTATAAGCTTGAGCTTGACAACATTGGTGGCTTCAATTTACGTAGCAAAAACCATGGTAGAGTTGATGAAATCTTTAGAAAATTTGTATGAAACTCCTAATACTTCAAATAAGGTTTATTTGATGAAAAAAAATTTAATTCTAAGATATAATAAGGTGGATCTGTATCTTCCGGTCTATTGTAAATCAATTAAAGTCAGTAAAAATTTCGTTTGATGATGAAGTGAAAGCACTTTTATTCTTATGCTCTTTGCTAGATAGTTGGGATAACTTGGTAATGGTTGTTAGTAATACAACATCTTCTTCTAAAGGTTTGAGATTTGATGATGTGGTTAGTGTAATCCTTAACGAGCAAATACGCAGGAGAAGCATAATCTGGAAAAGCTTTAAATGTAGAAAGCAATGGAAGATCTAAGGAGAGATCATCAAAGAGCAAGAATAATGGGAGATCAAAGTCAAGAAATGGCAGATCTAGATCTAGGTACAAAGATTTACTTTGTTGGAATTGTGGAAAGAGAGGACACGTAAAGAAGGAGTGTTAGTCCAAGGAAAACAAAGAGAATACATTAGACAAAGGTAAAGAGGAAAACATTGCAAGTGAGGTAAAACAAGATGCCCTTATTCTCTCCTTGGATGATAAATTAGAATCTTGGGTTTTAGATTTTGGAGCTTCTTTGCATGCTACCCCTAATAAGGGTTATTTCAAAAATTATGTTCAGGGTAATTTTGAACAAGTTTATTTAGGAGATGATGAGACATGCAATATTACTGGTAAAGGTGATGTTTATCTAAAGTAGCAAAATGTAAATCCATGGGTATTGAAAGATGTGAGGCATGTGTCAAGCCTCAAGAGAAATCTAATATATGCAAGGAAACTAGGTGAATCTAGATGTGTGGTTACATTCACAACCGATTCTTGGAAGGTTACCAAGGGATCTCTTGTTGTGGCAAGAGGTAAGAAGGTAGGAACTTTATATTTGTCTACATGTGTTACTGATTCCTTTTATGTGTTATCTACTACAGATTCAGATGCAACCATGTGGCATAATTAGCTAGGCCATATGAGTGAAAAAGGAATGCATATCTTAAAGGCTAAGGGTAAGTTATCATATTTGAAACAATTAGATCTTGAATTTTGTGAGCATTGCATATTTGGAAAGCATAAGAGAGTGATATTTCTCAAGGTTGGGTCAACAAAGAAGGAGCAGAAATTGGAGCTTGTACACTTAGATGTGTGGGGACCATCCAGGTAGCTTCCATTGGAGGATCCCAATACTATGTGACTTTCATTAATGATTCCACAAGGAAGGTATGGATTTATTGTTTTAAGCATAAATTTGATGTTTTGAGATTATTAAAAGGTGGAAATCCCAGTGGAAAATGAAAAAAATTAAAATTGAAGGGCCTTAGATTTGACAATGGTGGTGAGTATCTTGTAGCAAGGATTTCAATAATTATTGTTCAAAGAATGAAATATGAAAAGAAAGAATAGTTCCTACAATTCCATAGGAGAATAAAGTTGCAAAAAAATGAATGAACAGAACAATAATGGAATGTGCTAGAAGCATGAGGATAGATGTAGGTTTGCCTTTGAAATTTTGGGTAGAAGTAGTGGATACAAAATGTACTTGATCAACCATGGGCCTTCAACAACTCTAGATGGTGGAATACCAAAAGAAACTTTGTCTAGAAAAGAGGTATATTTTTCTTTTCTTAGAGTTTTTGGCTCGAAAACTTTTGTGCATGTTGATAGGAAAATATGAAGAAGTTGGATGGTAAATCTAAAAGATTTACTTTCATTGGTTATGGCTCTGGTGATTTCGGATATTGATTTTGGGATTTGGAAGATTCTAAGATTGTTAGAGTCATGACATTGATTGAATGAAACAAGAATGTACACGGATAAGGTTTTGGTGCCTAAACAAAAATAGGTTGAAGAAATTTTGAAGGAAAATCAACTTTCGACCTAAAATAGACAACCACGGAGACATAGGCGTCGGTTAAAAAAACCAATGTCGCTTAGGCTAACCAACATCGGCAGACAGACAAGATCAGGTTTAGAAACAGACCGTCGTGGAACCAATGTCGGTACTCCTCAAGAGGATTATATTAATAAGGTGTTGGAAAGGTTTAACATGCAAGATTCAAAACTTGTTAGTACACCTATGGTTGGACACTTCAAATTGAGCAAAGATCGGTTTTGTTCATCACAAGAGGAGGTTGATTACATGGCACCTAATCCCTATGCTTCAACAAGTAAGAAGTCTTATGTATTGCATGGTTTGTACTAGAACATACATTGCACAGACAGCAAAGGGGAGTTGTGAGCAGGTTTATAGCGAATCCAGGTAAAGAACATTGAAAGCGGTCCCAATGGATTCTCATGTATATGAGAGGGACATCCGGCATGGAATTGTGCTTTGCATGGAGGGTCAGATACTTCTTTACGCGGATATGTTGATTCAAATATGGCTGGAGATTTGGATGGCAGGAGGAGCACCACTAGATATGTTTTCACAGTAGGTGGAATGACAGTTAACTAGATTTCGAGATTGCATATTGTTGTGGCTTTGTCTACTACAGAGGCAGAGTATGTTACAGCTACAAAATCTAGCAAGGAGATGATATGGATGAGTAGATTCATGAAAGAGTTGGGTAAGGAGTAAGAGGATTACAGATTATACATTGATAGTGAGCATGATCCATATGGCAAAGAAATTACATTTCATTCAAGAATGAAACCTATTCAGTTGAGGTATCACTTGATATGGCAAGTGTTGGAGGATGGGCAGCTAAAGTTAGAGAAAATTCATATGGATGAGAACCATGCGGATATGTTAGCAAAGCCATTGCTAAATGAGAAGTTGGAGCATCACTCCACTTATGTCGACCTTTTGAGTTTGAGACTTGAATGATGATATTATATAATCCTTTAGTTGCCAAATATTTCTTGAGAAGGGAGGACTATAATGTCCCCTTTTCCCGTGTCAAATGCATAAGGGTCAATTGAGTCCAATCTATGGTCATATCCAAAGGTTGGGGGCGTTGGGGCTACGAGAAGGGACCGCATGGTACTAATATTCATTTTTGGTGTTTGGGGGTCACTTTGGACCTTGGCAACTTAAACGGAAAGAGTGACTTTAGTGACTTTTATTTTATCGACCCCTCCATGGAAATCAATGCGTCGAAGGGTCTGTGGGGCTCTTTTGTCGTGGGAAGTATTTCAAGAGCGAGGAGAGTAAGGAAAGACGCTTTTTGCATACATTTTACTAACCCCTTCATGTGCATCTTCTACTTGTCACGCATCTACAGGCATGTGAGTCAAATCCCACAAGGACCCTAGCTTCGGTGGTGAGAGACCTATCCCTAGCTAGTAGGGAACTCTTCGATAGTGAGAGATCTACCATAGTCTGCCATTCCGGATCTATTTCAAGGATGTGTGGCAGAGACAATATCAAACGTCTCAGAGAAATGATTTCGTAGACATTTAGCGGCATTTGGAGAGGATAATGAGTGGGCTCCGAGATCCGAATCTCGGTAGCAGATCGATCCACGACACCATTGGGGTTTTTCCAGTCGGTCGTTTCAGATTCGAAGGTGGAAACATTATTGCCTGTATCTATTACTCTTATTTCCAAAGACCCTTATTTTTGCTCTTGTTTTTGGAGAGCTACAAGCCTCTTAAGTCTCCAGCTATGTAGGGCATGTTTGTACTTTTTCCGGCAGCATTTTCAATTATGTAAATTCCTGAAATAGTTTCCTTATGTCCTTTATAATAACATCAAGCTCTATTTAAATTTTCAAGTATTTTGGGGGACGTTTTTGTAAATATTAAGTTTCTTTACTTCATTGTCCCAACGGTAAAAATATGGTAAAATCCGTATTCTATGTGGCTGCAAGTTTTCAATATTTTGTGCATTTTTAAGTGGTATCCTATCAGGGATATTTCAGTGGTATTAGAGCACTCGTTCCCTAGCTTTGTGTTGGTTAAATATGGTAGTTTGGAAAGATCTAAAATGGAGGTTTATGAAGGAAATGTTCACCAACATGGTGAAATAGCAGAAACCACTAACCTTTATTTGAGTCACTCACTCGAAAGGTGAATCAAAGTAGACCTAGGGATAATAAAGGACATGGTGAGAACAAAGTGGTAAAGGGTGGCCAATAGAGGTGATAGATGATGATTCTTGTTAGAGGAAATACCAATCTTTGAGTAAGGGTTTTAGAGATAATACGGCATTTCGAGATTATTGCATAATGAAGATTGGTAACAAGCCCAAACAAGGTCATCATATGCAAGTACCTAAATCATAGAAGAACTTGTTTGTAGAAGAAGCTTCTAAACAAAAGGGTAGGATTTCCATTGATCAAAATAAATGCATTAGTGAGAGTTTTATTGTTGGAGAAATTATTCTAGCTCAGGAGAAGGAATTTATATATGCAAGCAAAGAGGATGCAATGGAAACTCTAAAATGGTGTGAGGAATGAAATATTGGAGCTAGAGCTGCTAGATTGATAGTTGCCCAAACGAGACAACACAAACAATAATTTAAGGAAAAGATGTGGGAAAATGATGCAAGGAAGCCTACACCCATGAAAGAAGACTCTATGGAGCAGCTAGCACATGAGGAGGAGCCTCACATGGACACTTTGTGTAAAATTGCAGCTCTCTGTAATTTCCAAAACAACAACTATTGATCAACTTTCGAGATACCTTTAACGAGCACTCAAACAACAATGTTGGGGCAGCTCAACATATGTCTATCTTGAACACACGGAGGACATTGATGACCTTGGAAGGTACCAAGAGCACACTAATGTGTCTTGTTTATGGTGGCCTATTCCCATCCATTTCCATCATGAGATGCATGGTAAGGTAGATGATGAAGTCTTCATCATGCGGTTTGTTGGACCATTGCTCCAACTATGTCTATATGAGCATTTGGTCGATGATATATGGTGGCAAGTTTTAGCTCACTTAACGAATACAAGGGCTCGGGGCAATATAAGCTATGGGATTACGGTAATATGTGCGATTATCCAAAACTAACAATTCGATGTTGAAAACTTTGTAATCGATTTCATAAGCCAAATAAAGAATTCAAATGTGTCTTGTGTAGGAAAGCACATTTTCTTCATTGGAGACTCAGGTGCAAGAAGGAAGAGTACCTCTCAAGGTACTATCGTTGGTTCTATGATTGCTAAAAGGGGCAAGAGAATATTTTTAACCATCTTCAACCTCTTGGGTGTGTATAAGAACATTCATAAGGAGAAGGAAAAAGAGCAATATGGGACAACATGATCAAAGAGGCTAGAGTGTACATTCGGTGGCAGCGGCCTCCCATTCTTGGCCGGGCCTTTGGGGCTTCATGAACCTTCTTTCTTGAAGGATCTGAAATTTTCACCGAGTACAAAAGCTTTGTAGATATTTTGGGTGAGGAGTCTTTTTGGGAGGAACCAAATCTGGAGTGAGGGCTTTCGTAATGACATGCCATTGCAAGAATATTACGAGAATGAAGATTGGCGGTCGACCCCAAGATAGATCATCGAAATGCAGTATTGAGTTACATAGGAGATTGGGATAGATCTCCATTCCACACTTCGATGTTTATAAGAAGTGTACTGCACCATCTCGCATCTTGAGGAGATTTTCATGATCGGTGACATCATGGGTTGATTTCATAGGGATACATACACATTACGACTCATGCAAAGTTCGTGCGGAGGCTGGTGAGCAAAGTTGATAGGAGGGACCCTAACAGTATTTCGTGGAGTGGACTCATTTGAGACAAACCGATCCATTGGATTAGTACATTGTAGATTTTCGAGAGATTACCGGTCATGGTACACGATGTCAAGAGAGGAGAAAATGATTTATTAATAGAGTCCATGACTGATTTTGATACTAGCTACATGGTGGAACCCTTTGAAGGGTTAGTGGGGGCATTTCGTCCTCAAAGTGCTCAAAGAATCAAGGTGCAATTTGTTTGTTAAAAAGAAGAGTGGAATTCAAGGTGAATTCATGACTTTAGCATCCTAAGATATGAGAATGGTTACCATTTTTCTAGCTTGTTGAGTTCTCTTATGTTGTTGTCATGTCTCTATTATTTGGGACAACATTTATATGCTTGGATGATTGGGGAAGCCTATTTCATAATCACATCTTAAGGAATTCTAGATGGGGTAAACACATCCTCCATTCACATTGCTCTTGATTCGGTTAATAAGCATATGTTGGAAAAGAAAACAATGCAGAGCCCATAATAGTGAAAGGACTTGAGGTATGTGGTATATTTATTGTGGTTGAATTTCCTAGAGGTAAGACTATGTATGGGATGCAATGGTTGCATGTTGTTAAGGAAGATGATGATGCATGCGTTGAAAAACCAAAGGAGAATGAAGATGTTGATCCTATATCGGAAATTCTGAGATGCAGAGGTATGATGAGCAGCCCCAATTATGTTATTTCAGATGTGTTTTCTTCTCTCATGAGGAGAATCAATGGGTACAACAAGAGGTATGGAGTTCCTTATGATAAAGTTTATGGATGCATGAGTTCTAATGTTGACTTCCCTTTCCCTTGCATTTACGATGAAATGAAAATATGGGGAAAGAGGATAAAGTATGATGAGGGAGCAGCCATGTGTATTCCCAACATAGAAGGGATTGATGAATTATGTCCATGGAAAGACATGTATTGCACTAAGAAGGTAACTCATTTGTTTAGTGTCATTAAGAGATGTGAATTACTTGAATGTGTTTGCACATTTGGGATATTTCAAGTGTGAATCATTCATTGGACATATAGGCTTCCATCTTTTGGGAAATTTTCATTCATCCCTTATGTGGATAAATTGAGATTTTTCAAGGAAAACAATGAAATCAGATTTCATGTTATGCAAGGCGATTGGAAAAGATGTGATTGGTGAAGAAAGAAGCATGTCATTGCAATGGTTAAATTGTGAAGGAACTCGGTGTCTTGTGGATCATGGTGACATCACAAGGAATGAGACAAGTGGGGGACACTAGGGGCTACTTGAGAAGGGGACATATGGTACTAATAGTTGTGTTTGACGTTTGGGGGTCACTTTGGACCTTGGCAATTTAAACGGGAAAGAGTGACTTTAGTGAGTTTTGAAAGCAATGTGTCTAGGGTCTATTGGGACTCTTTTTCCGTGGGAAGTATATAAAGAGTGAGGAGAGTAAGGAAAGACACTTTTTGCATACATTTTATTGACCCTTTTACGTGCAACTACCGTTGTCTCGCATCTAAAGGTTATGGAGTCAAATCCCACAGGGGACCCTAGCTTTAGTGGTGAAAGACCCATCCCTAGCTAGCGAGGCATTCTTCTGTAGTGAGATATCTACCCTAGTTTGTCATTCTGGATCATGTATTGCTGCAAGTTTTTTGGTAATCTCACACCACCTTGGTGAAGAAGTGTAGGGAGGAAATATTATGTGTCCTCTAACTCTAACCCCTTTTGCTAAAATATGTAAAGAGATCTCTATAAAGCATCATGGTTTTTTGGAAATTCGATGCCAACTAGTGAATTTGGGTGAATAGTAAAGGAAAGAACAGCTACAAATGCACACCTTGTCGAATGGAATGGGAAATGCTATATCAATGTGATCGGGATCAAGATCGCCTATGATATAATCTAACCAAAAGCGGCCAAAAGTAAGTTGAGAAGTAGTATGATAACATGCAAGATGAACAAGAAGATGGAAAACATGTAGACCATATACAATAGTAAGAATAATAGAGTCATGATACAAATGTGGAGCACATAAAAGATGATGGAGGTATGAAAATTCAAAACCAAGCCGAGAGATCCCATTATGTGAACATATGGTGGCCACGCATGAGGTATCAAGTGGTATGTGTTCTCAATAATATTTATTCATGAAGAGGGTGAAAGTGAATGGTGAACACACTAAATAAGGTGATGTTGGTGTGTATTAAGGAATGATGTCCATGGACTATAAAGGTTTCGATATGGGAAAATAACAATAGTATCGAGAGGAAGCGAAGAAGAAATTGTTAGAATTTGAGGATTCTAATAAATACGGATTTAATCAACTTACATATTACATAATGTTACAATAAATATTTAAATAAAGATTACATCATAACATAAGTAAATAAATAAATACTTACATAAAATAAATAACACAGGTGACACAATATTTATAGTGGAAAACTCCAAGAGGGTAAAAACCACTTTGAAATATTTTTCGCTTTAGTAGAACTTATTTTACATCGAGTAAGATTACCTCCTCCTTTGAAACACTATTTACCAAGGGTAAAACCAAATCACTTAATTTGCACTCCTTTGATATATTTCTCAAATATATCAAATGAGGACCTAAAGTCCTTTTTATATAAGTTGATCGGGTATATCTCCCAACCCACCTTTTCAACATGAAATGATTGACACATACACCTAGGTTTATAATATTTAATATTAGAAATATAATCATTTCATGATATTAAATATTTAACCCAAAGTATATACCTAGGTTAACATATTTAATAATATAAATATAAATATTTCATATTATTAAATATTAACTTATATATTAGTGATGGGCCCATATACATTAAGGGTTTGTCAAACCACTTAATCATTATGTTCCAACACTCCCTTTAATATTAAGTGGGATAACATAACATATGCTAATAGATTACCTACCCGTGGTACACTACAAGATTTACAATCCTTAAACCATAAAGGTTTTAGGCTAGCATATCTGTTGAAGGAATTATAACACCTTCATCACACTTTGAATTTACCTTTTGATACAAAAGGATTTGGAATCCCAAAGATCATCCCATGATCAATGGCTAAGTATGATTTGTGAGTTTTACATGTTCTCACGGGTTCTCATAAAAGGTTATTGAACCCAAGCATACAGAGCCTTTTACAACCAAGGAACCCATTAATAATATGTTTATCTCTTGGATGTTTACCGATAAAATCAATAAGCACTAAAGAGGTCACCGATGACCGCCTTTAATATCTTTCTACACTTCTTTCTAAAAAAAAGCCGAGAAGGTATACATACCCGAAGGTATTTTTACACTTGCATGAAGGTATTTTGTTAATTTTCTGAAGGTCTTTTTACAAAAACCAAGTTCCATTAGAGGTGACATTGTCATGCACAGTCCGCCTTAATGTCAACTCTGACAATCCAAGTATTTCACGAAAGTGACAAAATTTTCCAGCACTCAAGAACTTTTTGAAGATTTCAGCAACCTCCTCTTCAGTCAACATGAACTTGAGATTTATCTCATCACTTTACACCTTCTCACGGCTAAAGAGTATATGGTTCCAAGTAATGGTTCCTACACCAAAAACTTAGACAGATATATAGTATATTTTATAACACAACATCGTATGGTTATAATCACAAAATCCATATAAGATAGCATTTTCATTCTTATTATAATGCAACCCATAATTGATTATTCCTTTCAAATATCTAAAAATTCTTGTTGCAAGATTCGAATTATCTCTAAAAAGGCTCCCGCGCATAAAACTTGAAGTAATTCCTACTATATAGAAATATATGATCTAGTTATAGTTAGATAAATCAAACTATCAACTAACAACGTATATAAAATAGGATTAACTTTTTTCATATGTATATTTAGGATCAATATTTATTCCAACTTCCATTGAAGTAGAAAATGGTTTACAATCAATCATAAGAAACTTTTTAATACAATGGTTACATATTGTGTTTTGAAAAATAACAATAGAATGAAATACAATCATACAAATAATATGATGTGAGAGACCCAACTCATTCATTTCAAAGTATCGCTTCATAATCTCTTTAATCCTATGAATTAAATCAGAATTGTCACTGAGACTTAAGCAAATCATCAACATATATACATATAATGAAAAAATGTGAGCCTTATTGCTTAATGAATATATCATTGTTAGAAGAACAATTAACAAAACCTAATAATTTAAAGAAGGAAACAATTATCGCATACCAAGCTCTAAGAGTTTGTTTTAAACCATACAAGGATTTCTCAACTTACAAACATAGTTTTCATTACCAGCTTTCTTCAAATCCTTTAGGTTGAAACATGTAAAGTTCTTCTTTTAAATCACAATTCAAAAAATTATTTTTCTTATCTTTTTGGTGGATTTCCCACCCAAATTGAGCGCAATTACAAATAACACCATAACAAAGACTCATTTTAGCTATAAGAAATTTCTCAACATAATCAATATCGTGCTTAAGAGTGTAACCTCTAAAGCAACAAGTCTAGCTTTATGTTTGTTAATACTACCATCACTATTATATTTTACTTTGTATATCCACTTAGACCCTATAATACTTCACGGATCGTTTCATACAAGGTAATCAATGCATGGTACATGTGATGGCTTTTGGTCATTTTCCTAAGGTTAATAGGATTTGAACTTTCTAACATAACTTGAGCCCAATTTAATTTATTATCTAGGAAGATAAGAGTTTCAAATATCTATAGTATCAAAACATCTTCATGACCATTTACTAAATCGGAATCAAAACCATCATTTAGAAGCATTTAATGAAGTAACTTCAAGAGAATAAGATAATACATGTAAACCTTTCACTAGATTATATCTATACATTTCATATAAGTTTCGATGATTAACATGTCTTAACCTTTCATGTCATAGTATTGAATTATTTAAACTTTGATATATAAAACAAGATGCAAAAGAAATCATAAAAATATACACAATTTCTTTCAATTCCTTCACTATTATACTCTCATTAATATCCTTGATATACTAAGTATCATTCATGCATTGATTATAGTTGTATCCATACCTCTTTCAGATTTTTGATATTACCAATGTGTAGAAAGTACTCATTGTTCACATTGCATAGAATCATAGAAAGAGCATCATACATTCGTTGTAAGAATGTATTCATGTTATGTACAATTATTTGATGACTGGTGGGAGCACACTTAGATCTAGAAAATATCGTCCGAGCTTCCTCTCCATAAATTCTGTTTAGACCCAAATGTTGTAGTTGGTTTTATTCGGGATCTCGGGTTTTGTCAACACAAAAATAGCTAGACGCCATTGTTTTTCTAAATTCGTAAAACACACCCCATTATAATATACAATTTACCATAAAGTTAGATATAGATTTATTGATAATAAAAATAACACTTTTAATAGAATCAAATCTAAATTTTATAGATTTAAAGAAACAATTTGATCATAACTAATTTTTTCATTACAATGCATACTAATTAATCTCCCATGATCAAAATAATAACCTGTAATATAAATGGCTTTGCATTATACCTCATATTTATATAAAAAATATTTTTGACTACATAAAAGTGAAGAAGAGACCCCTAAGAATACATCAAATGAGGACCTAAACTACTTTTTATTACATCGAGTAAGACCACCTCCTCCTTTGAAACCCCATTTACCAAGGGTAAAACCAAATCACTTGATTTGCACACCTTTGATATATTTCTCGAATATATCAAATGATGACCTAAAGTCTTTTTACATAAGGTGATCGAGTATGTCTCCCGACCCACATTTTCAACATAAAATGGTTGACATATACACTTAGGTTTATAATATTTAAAATTAGAAATATAATCATTTCATGATATTAAATATTTAACCTAAAGTATATACCTAGGTTAGCATATTTAATAATAGAAATATAAATATTTCATATTATTAAATATTAACCTATATATTAGTGATGGACCCATATACATTAAGGGTTGGACATGACCACTTAATCATTATGTTCCAACACCACGTTGACCTCATGAATAATGTCCTAAAGTGGTAGCTCATCTATGATGGGAGGTGGTGGAAGGGACGTAAAGTAAGGGATTATTGTGGAGTAGGATCTCGTATACAATACCATAGCATTAGTATCATCCGAAGTAAGTGGTGAATCATAAGGGACTACATCAATCATAAAAATAGTGGGGACTAAGTCATGTGGAACCGCGGGAGATTGAGATTCAATCATCGAATATGGAGAAGCTAGAACAACTATGGGATCGGTGGAATTATCTACGCATAATCTGAGGAAGGGACAAGCAAGCGGAATGATCTTGTGGGTCACTAATGGTAGCGATTGTAGGTATGGGATTAGGAGGAAGAGCTTGTACTTCCTCGATGAGTTGCACTAAAGTAACAAGATTGATAGTTTACGATAAGCGGAAACAACAACATCAATAGCTCTAGGTTCCATATCAAAAATGCAAGCTAGATGAATGAAGGGATAGGTCTATAATGAGAAGGATCAATATGAGTTTCAATAAAAGTTTTACCATGGGTATCAAATTATAGAGTAATTCGAGACTTAGAAGAAGTGCATTTCCTATCACGCTTACCCATGATGAGATGTTGGGTTCACCAAAATGATTAACTAAAATTAAACTAAACTATAGGAACGTATAATAATAGTTAATCTAATATAAGAGGACTAAAATGTTGTAAACTATGTTAAGACAATATGGAATTATTCTAAATAAGTATACTAAATGAAATAAAACCATAAATATGCAAGGATGTAAAAGGAAAGGACTTAGTGGATTGCTTTAGACACATTTGAAGGTTGCCACAGTGCGAGTGTGGATTGCCGCAGGCGAACGATCACTCGGAGGTACAATCTGGAAGATATAAGGACAACGCAATGCCTATGAAGGTACCGGTGCACTGGTCTACATAATAGGTGCCCTAGTCTTTCTAAAATCTCGAATTGTATTTCGGCAAAGGTGTTGCAAGATGCCTTGAAATATCCATTATCTGTCTCACAGGATCTTCCGAAGTGCACCGGTATATGAAATAATACAAGATGAAGGAATGACCTGTAAATACAAAGAAGTATCAAAACCCTAAAAAAAATATGCAAAATGAATGTGTCGGACTCACCTCATTTGCCACAATAGTGGGCTTACTAATATGAGTGGTGTACTACATTTCAGACCCAAATGTAGTTATGTTGTTTGTGAGCATGTCATACCCCGGGTGATTTTGTGCCAGTCACACTTTATGAAGTAGTGAGCAATAATAACTATAGAAAATGTAATAGCATGTGTGCATGGAATAGAATAAAATCCCCTATATGTTTTGTGTCTTGATGCATATCTCCTAGCCTTGTTGCATTTATTACACTATGTGGATGCAAGTTATGCAATGGACGTAACACTAGATGGAGTGAAAGTAGTATGTGACATTAGGACCCTCCTTATGGTCTCATAAGCTAATATTTATAGGGTTATCTTGTTATAATTTCATAATTAACCCCAACATGGCTAAATAGAAAGAATATAAGGATGAAAAACCATTAGAAGAAGCCCAGAAAGAGGCGGAAAAGTAGAACATGGATCGGGGTGCCCTGGTGGGACCTCGACACCCCGGGCGCCCAATACAAGCCTCGGGTGCCGCATTTTAGGCTAGAGTGATGGGAAAGTTCACGAAATATGTGGGCATACATAGGAAAATACATGGGAATGACAAAATAAAAGGTAAAAACAAGATGGCCACAAGGTGGGATTAACTAGTACTTTCTTCACTTGATAACCCTTTAAATAGTATAAGATCGGGCTAAATAATGCCTAAAGTGCATGATTTTGTGACTATAGAAATAAAAGGGTGTAAATGAAATACCTAAATGTCCCACATCAATTCCATGGCTTAGATTTTTCCTACCCAAATAACATCAAATATATGTGCTTCACTTTATAGTCTTGATTGTGATTAGAGTATTCATGTGAGAACAATTTTCGCTTAAAGGGGCCAAAATAACAATGGGGGCATAATTAGTAAGTTAAAAAAATGCTATTTGAAGATTGACATAGGTGTAGACACCTAACATGTCTACATGACTAATTAACATTAATCATGGCCCACATTTTAGCCTCATCATTAT
Source organism: Taxus wallichiana var. yunnanensis (assembly GCA_018340775.1). NCBI lineage: Eukaryota > Viridiplantae > Streptophyta > Pinopsida > Cupressales > Taxaceae > Taxus > Taxus wallichiana. The sequence goes on along the minus strand of CM031242.1, from coordinate 557,362,208 downwards.
TTATCACCTACAAACACTATTTTTAATCATTTTAATCCATTTATCATTATTATTATAATTCATTATATCTCAACATCATCCATATACTAATTAATCACTAGATTAATTATTATTAATTAATTCATATTTATCATATTTCCCATTTATCATTATTTGTCATTCATCCTAACATTTCATTATTAATCCTTTTAATTCATCTAATATCCTATTTTCATTATTAACTTTCTTAATCCATTATTATATCATATTATCCTATTTAAACCATCATGAACATTTTCTAGGAATTTAATATTCCTACACCTCACCTACCCTAGTCTACATTTACACCTATCACTAGCTATTCCATGTAATCACTCACCATTAATTAACCTAATCACATCATTAACCTAAACTAATCATGTGTAAATCACCTCTAAATCTCGAGGCTTCGAATCTAGAAGATTCTTTATTTCTCCCTCTCATTTTCAAATGTTCAAATACTTATACAACATTGCATTGCATTTTAAATTAACTAGAAATCCCTCACAAATTCTAGAAATTTCTACAATAGAATCCTCCATCCTTTCATCCAATTCCAACCCTTGGATTCAATCTACCTTGAAAAGATCTCAACCATTCAATCTACCACTCCACAAACTCTAAATTGAGCTCTCCTCCTCCATGAGAACTAGCTTAGAAGCATACTCTAAATCCATAACAAAATTTTGGTCTTTTGTTCTTCACCAATCAATTCATTCTATCAATCATGCATCTATAATCAAGTAATCCTTCATCATTCTTCATCAACAAGCAAGAAAGCATCCACATCCAAATACGAAGTAATCAATCATCTTCCAAGCACATCCACCATCAAGGAAGGATAATTGCATGCTTTAGACAGTAAGTGCGGTATTGTTCCTCTTCCTTTCAACTTTTCTTGATCCGAGGTAGTTGATTTGTCGAGTTTGTAGGTTACATTTGAATTGGTTTCATATTCATGTTATTTGTGCATGCTAACATGATTTTTCATCTACAATAGGCAATAGTGAATTAAAAAGAAATAAAAATATTTTGGTTTAGAGAGGTTGATGGTGGGAGGCATGACAACATGACTTGGAGGTGGTCGAATGGACAAAACGATGGAGAACACATCAACGGAGGTGCCATGGAGGACATTTGCCACGTAGGACCCAAAAAAATCTAAAACTGAAGTTTACTATGTGGGGCATGAAGAAAATACTAAATCTCACCGCATATAATGTTAATACCAATTCCATGTAGATGTGGCGAGATGTAAAGATGAGAGGATCCTTGCGAAGTAGGGATGAGTATAGGGTTTGGTGGTCGTTGTACAATTAAAAATACTAACACAAATGCAAATCTACAAATTGAAACAATTAAAGAAAAAAAAATTACAATAAAAATATAAATGGTGTCGGTGATATTGAGTCAAAATGGTGTCAAAGTTGGGTGAGTTCGATTCATATACAATTTGATTGTAAACAAGCCTTATGTGTAACAATGTTGTTTTGCTTATGATTTTATGGCATGTCATATTTGTTTGAATATTATTTTTAGGTCAAGAGGAAACTCACACAACTTAAGTTTTAATGGTAAGTTTTGTGGTATGTTTTCACATCTCCCCTTCTTATTTCTTTTTCCCCTTATTTTTGGGTTTGTAATCCATGTTCCTTAGGTGAACAGGTGAACACTTTTAGGCGATGCATTTTGTTTAACAATTCATGTACTTTTTGTTAGGTAATAAGGGATAAAATATGCAAAACAATCCCTCATATAATCGCAACAAAGAGAAACAATATGCTATTACAAATCTCAAATAAAAAGTTTAGAATAAAAATAACACAACACAAAGAGACAATATTTAACGTGGTTCACCCAATTTGGGCTACATCCACCAAGAATCACATACTCGATTTTATTACAAACCACCGCTCTCTCAATATAATACCTAGATATGTTTGGATCGATACTCAACAAACTCTACAAAATTCACACATGAATTTAGACACATTTGCAATGTTACATCAACCCTACCATATGCACATGACCACATAAGTAGACACTTGCTTAAGTAGATTTACAAAACCATGGGACTAAACTGTCCCATAAACCTATGGGTGAAAAATCCGCCCATATGAGAAAAACATGTTTCCTGGAGTATCGGGCACATTTTTCGAGGCCATAAAAATTTCTTAGGGGCTACGCCCCCGAAACCCCCTTCTCGGGGTCCGATGTAACCCCGAACCTAAGCGAGACAACTACGGAAAGTGTACAATACTCTTAAAACACTTTCACACATGAAAATAGGCTCCACAACCTAACAATCTCCCACTTGGAGACTAGGTTTCCTCTGAGCAAGCTTCTCAACCCTTCACTAGTTTCTATGAATTCCAACCAAAGTTGAACATAGCTTCATTTTTTCCTTGTGGCCACCTTGGTCTTCATGTCTGCAAGATTACCGTGGTATGAATCTTCTACTACTTCAACTTCTCTTCCTCCAAAGCTGTCATGATGAAATGGTACCTAAGTTGTATATGCTTCGTCTTAGAGTGGAAAACAGAGTTCTTAATTAGGTGTATAACACTCTAAATATCACTATGTAGCTTCACTTCCTCATACTTATGTCCCAAATCCTCAAGCAATTTTTGTAGCCAAATCATCTCTTTACTTGTCTCTATGGAAGCAACATACTCAACCTCCATGGTTGACAAAGCCTCCAGCTTCTATAGTCGTGAAATCCAGCTCACTTTTGTCCCACCTATAATGTAAATATAACATGTCATGCTCCTCCTGTTGTCTACATCTCCAGCCATATTTGAATCTACATAACCACGAAAAGTGGTGTCTAATCCATTGTAGCACAAAACTGTCCCCATGGTCCCTCTCAAATATAGAAGGATCCACTTTATCTGCTGTTAATGATCTCTGCCAGATCACTCATAAATCTACTCATCGCTCCCACTACATGAGCAATAGCGAGGCCTAGTGCACACCATGGCATACATCAAATTGCCAACCGGCCGATGAGTAAGGTACATTGGAACTTTGGTTTTTCTCTGCTCTGTCTTGGGACGCTGCTCCTTTAATAACTTCAAATGGCATGCCAAAGGATTCCTAATTGGTTTAGCATCCTACATATTAAACCTCTCAAAGACCTTCTTAATATACTCTTCTTGAGATAAAGTCCGCTTTTGTTCCTTCCTATCTGAGATATCCTCATACCAAGGATTTTTATGATGCCCCCAAATCATTCATAACAAAGGAGTCAAGTGGAGTGTTAATCCCCCTAGGATAATCCCTAGGATACTCCTCTTCTGAGCGGTGACATGTAGTTCCCCCTGCTCTGTTTTCCCTCTCGGCCTTTTTGTGGCCTATGTAGCGGTTTTTGTGTGTCGTGAGATGTGACTCTCTTTTATTTATTAATATAAAGGCAGCTCCAATAATAAAAATACTTAGTTATTTTTAAAAAGTGGTCTTTATTCGCTTTAATTGGGCGCACTTAGTCAAAAGAGGGTATGTTGTAGATGTACACCTATTTAGCATGATGTAAGTTGTTTATAATCCATGACAAGAGTAAGGATGTCAATATCTATGTAATTGAGTTATCTTTAATCTATAAAAAATAATCTTTATAATAAATTATAGAATCTTTATGAATTTCCTATATTTTAATTATATTTAAAAGAAGACCAATTTAATATTTTCTCCATAATAAATTTGGAATATATTTTAATTGCATTTGATGTTTTGAATGATTTTTTTGGATCATTATAATTGATTATTTATTACGATAATTTTTTCTTTCAAAATTTTAATTGAAAAGTGTATTTTTATCAATAATATATAATAATAAAATGCTAATATAGCAAAAACGGGTGGGGAATGGAATCATACTCCATAATATGACCAAATCGAGCTATATAAGCCTCAAGAAACTAAAATTACACTAGATCAAAGTCTCTAATAATTGTATACAATTAGTAAAAACATTCGAGAAAACACTAAGGCACATCATTAGACAACATCAATGAACATGGCAAGAAGTGGAGGCAGATCTTTGAGGAGAATTGTTAGAGTTACTACCCTAACTTTTGCCACCAAGTGGATATGCAGTATTAGATATGGGCTCTCAATCACCGCTATCATGTTTTTCTTCTACTTTCTTAATTTACCTAGTCATAAAAATAGCTAAAGTCAAGCCGGAAGCTTGTCTTGAGAAGCTATGCCCACCAAGGAGTAACATCCACATAAGGCATCTCTAAGTTGGTCAAACACACCACGACATTGCCTCGGTCAAATGAAGGTTGGCTCGAGTGAGGTGAAAATTTATGTCACTTTGTTAGTGGTGATGTCCTCAAAATCATTAGGTCGACCTTAAGAAGGTGAGGAGGGATAGAGATAATCACATGGCACTCGGCTAACAACACAAGTGGACTTATCATTCATTTCGTGCATCGACTATTTCTTGCATTCACCTCAAGTGGCTCTCAGAAGGTATAGTTCTGCATTTCCTCAATCATTCCACTTTCCCTTCCCTTATAATTCTCAACCTTAGAGGCCCTACACTACACCCCTCTTCCTTTCCCATTGTTTATCTCACGTCTTATTTTCTACCATCTTGGTCTACCCTCCTCTTTGCCTACCTATGCGCATCAATTGTATTCTCCATTACTTGTACATGTCTTACTTAATATTTAACTAAAAAGATCATTTCTTTATCACCTTTATTCTTTTTGTACCATACTTTGTTCTCATTTCCTAATCATTCACATGCACCATCCCTTTCGGTGTTCACATTGCATTGTACACATGCGATTGCTATTTAATTATTATTAGAACAAATTGTAAAAATAAGTTTTAAAACATATAATCATTTTATGCACAAAATGACCCTTTGATTGAATTGTTGAGAGATCATAAATATTTTATAGGGAAGAGTTCACGTATTTTTAATGTTAGTTTATATTGGATATTAAAAGGAGGAAGGTTAACCATTTTTAATACTAGCAATCACACGTGAAGTGTGTGATGGAAATGCCAAGGGGATGCGTGGAAGAAGTTAAACTTGAGGGAGATAAGTATGAGAAGAGGAAGAGATCGATAAATAAAAAAATTGAGGGAGCATATTTTAAGGAGTTTGAAAAAAATAGGAACCTACGTATCAAGCATGGTTTCTCCTAGCATTAGTTCGATGACAATGTACATAAAAGATCATTGATAAAATAACCTTACCTCTAATTTCCATAATACTTGACAAGAACAGATTATGTAGACATGCATTTGGAAAAATTTTTTTAGCGTGATTAATGTTTGAGTCATTGAAAACAAAGGAAAAAAGGTGCACATCATGTTCTTCTTGATCCTTTGGGTCATTCAATGACCATAAACACAACATCCCGAGCTCTCATTTCCCTAATGATTGATAGGAACAATTTTTGAGACTTATATTTGGAAATACTTTTAGAATAATTAATGTTTGAGGTACTCAAAAAAGAGGGGGTAAATCATGGATACCATATCCTCCTTTTATCCTCGAGATCATCCAAGGCTATAAAAAGAAAACGCGTTTCAATTCAAGATTATATTTGATTAATCGGTTAAAAAAATATAATTCAATTGGTTGGTGTGAAGATTATAATCTATTGATGAGCCAAAAAATATGGATCCATTGAATGTGTTGAATGCATGGATGTTGATCAATGATAGCTGGAAGAGATGTCAACTCGTATGTTGAGGCATAGGGACATGTGTAGCCAACGTCATTTAATTGTATTAAGAGTCGGCCAATGCAATTTTTAACCACCATATCGAATATAACACAATAGACAAGTTGATTTTGTCTTCTTTTACTGAAGGGGTTTTTAATCGGCTATGGATAATTTTTATTTGTGGGTTTGCTTCTATTATTCTATGGTGAATAAAAGGTTACAGATCAAAAAATTCACACTTGGGATCTTTCCACCCCCAATGCTGACAAGTAAATCTTCAAAATATAACTTGAATCAGCTTAATCAAATTTAGGATAAATCTACAAAATATAACTTGAATCAACTTAATCAATATAGTATGAAGCTTAAGCATAACATTGTATCGTATCTATTATAAGCCATCTGGAGGGGTGGCTAAGTCAACAATTTTACGTTGTCCAATGTTTCTATGGTGTCAACACCAGGCCCTTACATAACTGAAATAAATATGATTTGTTTAGAAAATATGGGGAAAAGGAGTTTTGTTATATTTTTATATTATTTTTTTGTGGTGTCGAGATTTTCAATCGGTTTTTCGTTACTATTAAGTACATAAGGCGAAGACATGAATGGAAAGTTGGAAAGAAAATATTGGGGATTTGTTATCCCGTAAAATTGGCAAGGAAATTTTACGGATAACCCTCTGAAAAATTTGTTTCCAATCCCTCGTCGGGATTTCTTGCTTTGAGCGTTGCAAAATCCCTTCCCGGAAATCTAGTTTTCGAACTTGGCTGTTTTTGGTCTTTTTGGGCGGCGCATATAATCACTATCAAGCAACATCAAATGATCACGCACCCCCTTTTAATCCTTTGCGCAGTTTTCTTGTGTTAATGACTCTTTTGGTGCGCCACTTAAAAGGTTGGTGGCACATTTATTGCTACCTCGCCTATATATAGGCGCGCCTGCAATGTCATTATCACCAGAGCTATCACGTGATTATTTTTAAATATTGTTTTCTCTGAGCCTGTCAGCGCACCTGCCCTGTCGCTTTCGATCACATAGTGGACCCGTTTGCACGTTCTTTGCTATTTATCTGGGTAAGTGGCCTTCTTTCTTTCGTGCGTTTTGTTTTTGGGGTTTTTGAATGCTAGGTTGGTTCAGTTTGGATTGAAAAGAATGAAATCATGAACTTGCTCCCCCCTGCTTTGTCTTTCCACATATTCCTCCCCCTCTTTCCAGATTTGCTGGTAGAGGGAGCTCTGTCCTGAAATAATAGCTTGGAAACCTTTGTTTAAAGCCATTTCTATCACCCCAAGGTACCTTGCAGAAGAAGTTTGAAAGAATGAAACCCCTCTGAGAAGAATCATGGCTTGAAATGAACTGTATTTTTGTTCCCCTTCGGCGCATCTGTCACCCCTGTTACACAAAGAAAAGTTGCGCCCTCATGGCGCACTTCCCCCACTTGCTGCAAACGCTTCCCATGTGCCCTCTTGGCACATCAAACTTAAGTGCAACATCACAAATTCCTGCACCCTTTGGCGCACCCAGCATCCATGTAACAGTCTTTTCCTATGCGCAAAGTGCAAAGCTATAAACGGCGCAGGCGCGTCCCTCACCGCAATAACATCATGTCATGCAGACCCTTCATGCGCCGCGCCAGGTTCCCTTAAGCGCACAAAAAGCATATGTTACACACACCTTATATGCGCCTTTGGCGCACCGAAGTTCCATGCAAAATGAAAGATATATGCGCCAATGGCGCATCATGTTCCCGCGTAACATAAAGAATCCGTGCGCCCTTATAAAACACATCCATATGGCGCAGGCGCACCTGTGCTTACAACAACAAAGAATGCACCCTGCAGTGTCTATGCGCCATGCACCCTTTGGCGCTGATTTACCCCTTGCAGCATCCCTTCCCTGTGCACCTTACTATTTAGCCCTGTAGCCTGCAGTATTCATGCGCCCTGCGCCCTGAAGCCTTAAAATTGCTAACTCTTTCTTCTGTCAGCATTTCAATGGAAAATCAAACAGCTGACATGGCTTTCTTGAATTGGGTTTCACTTCTTATTCTTGCAGATCAGCAACTAAGTTCAGAAGAACATATGTCAACATCAAGCAAGAAACCTATCAAATCTAAAGGCAAGGCCAAGCTCACAGAAGAAGAAATGAAGTATAAGTATCAGAGGGTCAGAATGCCCGAGTCCCAAGCAGAGTGTGACCTAGATATCAGAGACTCAGAGCTGGGTCATATTGACATGGAGGAATTATGGGCCAGAACCCAGAGGGTCACGAGAAGTCCATGGATGGACAAGCTGATAGGCAGTGCCCTGCACCTTGCTGGTGGGATCCCAGTCAGTGCCATAAACAATGAATTTATGATGGTGGTAGCCCGATCTTCTGCAAAAAAACACAAGATGTGTCCATGGGGAGAAGAGCGAAGTTATTATTAACCTCACTTGCCGCCACTTTGAGATGATGCTCGGCATTCCTCATCACCCGGCACTTTGTGGCCGTCGGCCGAGAAGGCGCATTAAGGCACAGGGACAATGAAGATCGGTGTATGCGGTGATGAATGAAGTTTATCGAAGAACAAAAAAGTAGTGACTCGATGGCCTGAAGTCATTCATCGCAGTGACTTTTGAGAGGAACTTAGCGACACCATTACGTTCTAAGCGAGTCTTTGGGCTTCACCGACGCCCATTATTTTCACAAGAGGGATGTTGCGGTACTTGGAAACAATGAACAAAAATGTTCTCGATCAACACTTTGAATGGGCGAAATTATAAGCGGCACAATCTACGGTAGCTACAACAACTCAACACTGGCGGGAGGTTCTATATGAACTCCTACGTAGTCTATGTTGCAGCTTCAGAAAGGGACTATCCAGCTCTGATGCGGTGTGGGGTTTGGCCCCAAGTCAAAATTTATGAATACTATCCAGAGCTGAAGCTGGAAAATAGCATCCCCCAATTCACAAAGATCAACGATGCATTCTTCTACTTCAACATCTGCCTGTTGAGGTCGAATATGACTCACGGTCGCACGACCAAGAGCATAGTAGCAGCTACTGAGAAGTGGGGGGCCCTATTCACTCAGTTCCCTACATTCACCTATCTGAGGGCAGTTAATTTCTTGGGGGAACCGACTAGACTGCCAAGATATGCCGGGCCCAAGTTGATCCTGTTGGAGCTGTCAAGGCAGCTTATTACTTACCATGAAAAGTGCCTAAAGAGAAAGAAGGGTGGAACTCCTTTCCCCCTCACAGTGGGTAGGTATACGTGTCCCTCTCACCACAAGGCAAAGGACATGTTTGCAGAGCTGGAGCTGCTGGAATCTGAAACATGACTTCCCAGCAAGGCCCACTTTCGATCCAAGAAATTGTTTGCCTAGGGCCAAGCTCGACCCGATCCACATCCCTCAGATCGAAGATATCTACATTGACTTATATCACGAGGTTGAGCTCGGGAGGAAGGATCATTCTCTCTTGGCCTTAGCGAAATCATCCGATCTGGGGTGACCATCATCCCCAAAGGCTATCAAACCACGAGGAGGAAGTGGATCAAGTGTATCTTGACACGGTGGGGACGATTGGCCTTTTGCGTTGATTGATAGAACCAAGCCCCTCGGACAATTGAGAAAGAGTCGAGAAACTCTGCGCGAGCGAGCATTGGTGCCGAATGAGCGGGCTCATCTACCTCGGGTCGATTTCACAACCTCTCTGTTGGGTAACACACTCCTCATCTAAACAACAGCCAAAAGGCAAAGGAAAAGGCAAAGAGGTGAATCCGGCTCCACCCAAGTGGAAGCTCTTGTAAAGTCCTCCTTCATTTTTGAACAAGTTGTAACTCTGGCTTCCCCAGAGAAAGAAACAGCGGAAGATGTCCCAATAGGCCCATCCACTCAGGATGTCACCACTGCTGTAACAACTAAGGTCCCTTCTGTTCCTTCTCCTTCCCCTCCTTCCCCTCCTCAGGTGACCCAGGCGACCATTCCTTTGGTCGTGTCCTCTCCTCCTTCTTCTACTGTCCCTCCTACTTCTTCGTCCATCTTCTCTTCTCTCGCGGACCTGTCCCCCTCCATTTCTTCCCTCATTTCTGAGCTCCCTTCCCTTCCTATGTCTTCCTCTCCTGTAGTATCCCTTCCTCCCGTGAGCACTTCCTCGGCCTCCCTCTCGATGCCACCTTCAAGTGTCTCCACTTTTTTCCCTTCAACTACTGCAGCTGTCCCCTTCTCTGTTTCTGGCCCTTCTCCCATAAGTCCAGCTTGGATCTCCCAACACCTAAGTCAGCAGAAAAGGAAAGTTCCCATCGCTCCGATGGACTTCTCCGTGATCCCGTCAAAAGGGGTAAAGAAGCAGAAGCCCATCACACGCTTCTCTCAGAGTGCTTCGGGAGAGAGGGTAATGGAGATCGCGTACCCCAATCCTCTAAAGGATAAAAAGGATCTGTCCTCGGCAGTTATACTGTGACTCAAGTCACAGATAGGGGACGTCTTACGAAAGCCTTCACGGAGAGGCCCTATCTGCGATTGATGCCCTCTGCGAAAGCTTCAGAAAGCAAAAGAAGATAAAACATTCTGCTGAAGAGAGCAAAATAAACATCTGCTCCAAGCCTTACAAAGATGGGCGGTGCACCTCCTGAACTTCCGCCGAAACTCCACGAGCCTCTGAGCCAGGATAAAATTGATGAATATGCAAAGATCGGCGAGCAGGGTATGGCAGTTTCCGCTTGGAGGAGCCAAATCCTCAAGGACAGTGAAAAATTGATCGCCAAGTTCACCGATTTGTACCTGAACATCAACAAGGCGAACAAAGAACTCCAGGCATTAGCAGGACCCATATCGAAGAAAATTTGGACCATGCTAGGCTGCAACAATGTGAGACCTTTGAACAATGTTATTTGTTGATCGAAGATCTGGTCAAGTTCGGCGTTTTCGGTCATCCCAGGGCCCTCAATAAAATCCTTTCCACTCTGGACTACCGGATGGATCAACTAGAATTCGTCCTTGAAAAGATCGATAAGGTAAAGGAAGAAGCCCTGGACACGATGCACCAAATGGAGCAAATCGTTCTCAACATGTCTCCAGGGTTGCTTACTCCTTCCTTCGCCTTAAGTAAAGTTGATGAAACCATCCGGATCTTGAGGAGATCGTTTTGCAGGGTCTGGGGCGAGAGGTCACTTTTGACGCAAAGTCCATCATAACCTGGCGGCTGTCGGGACTTCATTGGGTTCTTAATAGAAGTAGAGAAAGAATATTCCAAACTCTTAGAGCTCATAGACGAGCGGGGAGACTTGCGAGGCGATCGGTGGCGACACAGGATCCTTCCCGGATCAGCTAGAGCCCATGATCAGCAAGTTCATGGAATACTATGCCCAATTCCACATCTCGTCACCCGGCAACAACAATGCAGGATATCCCCTTTCAGCCGCGGGATGACGACGATGAATAAATTCTCTCTTCTTCTCTCTCTCTTCCGACTTTCTTTTTGTAAAATGTCTAAAGTATGTTGACACAAATGATGACATCATCCATGTTGCACCATGGGATGATGTCATCCATCAAGTTGTCAAAAGTCAACATGACTTTGAGATATTTTTGTAGATATTTTGTAAATAGGTGGTTGGTTCCTTTTTGCCTTCCTTCTTCTCCTTCTTATAAATACTCAAATACTTGTTGTATTTGAGAGAGTGGATATCTTTCGGATGAAAAATAGAAGTGAGGAGAAAAGACTTTGAGCTTTATGTGAGAAGGAATATTAATACAAATATTTAGACTTTGTCTTGAATACGTGTGTTATTTGCATTTGATCTTTCTTATGTCAGATCTGTGTGTTTATTACTTTTGAATCTACTTCTATTTTATTGTCATTTATTCATCAGTATTGCTTTGTTCGTTTATGCAAGTAGGTTTGGCTCTGTTTACTACCAATCCCAAAACATAAACCCTCGACCTTTCTTCATTGGAATTCTTTCTTTTCTTCCTTCGGCCCTGATCTTTCTTCATCCTCTCTTTCATTCCTTTCTTTCTGCGATCGAAACACCCTATTCGGATGGGATCCAAAACCCCCGAAGGCAGAATATTGTGAGACTTGCATAGATTCCTGCTTGGTAGAATAGTAATAAACCGGTTTAACTTTTGCTTTGACTCAAAGAGGGGCTATGCCCCGCACACTGTTGGCTCGTCTATCCATAAATCTTCCCAACCGCAGATTTTCGAACCAACAGGATTGAATACATGCATGGCCCACACTTCTTCCATGACCCATATTGTCCCTACCCAAGTAATAGCTATTATATGTGCTTTTCTTTGTCATTTAAACATCGTTTGCATTATACATGTGACTAAAATTCATGCTTAAATGGGTCGAAATAAAAAAATGGAGAACATATGATGGGTTTAACAAGATTGTAACTTTCCTTAGACATGGGTGAAAAATATTCTTGACACCTCGATGGCATCTTGCAATGGCTACCTAAAGGCGTCAGCAAAACGCAAACCTTTTTTCATTGCGGGTGTTTTACACTATTGATATGGCGATTTAAATCACATTTTTAGGGAGTAATGACAAAAATACTCACCAATTTTTTTATTAATCGTCACTCCATGAATTACATTTTTTTGGCAAAGAAAAATGATTTTAAGCCTATATCGTGATTTATCATTGATTGTGGTGATTTTTAATTAGATTCAAGCGGTTTATGTGGAGGGCTCGGCGGCTTGGTGAGATGGAACACATCATCCCAAACAATCGCACATACATCGATCGGAAGAGTTGTCTGTACATCAACCACAATAATTTACCGCATAACAGCGACCACAAGAGTTACCCATCTTGTTCCGATGATTTATGAAACATATAACTTGATGAAAACCAGACATGAACAACCCCGAGGCATGAGGGCCTACAAAATAGTTGGCATGAGGATGAAGTTTCAAACAGTTTCATTGCAAGTGAGCACATGCCGGGAAAAACAATTGTAAAGCCGAGAAGATGAAAATTAAAAACAGGTGGATTGCGAAGATCCACAAAAATTCAACGACACTTTACATCCTAGCCCTCTCGTATTACATTGTGTCAAACTCGGGGTTGCTGATTCAATAGTAAAACGCCTCAGAAGACGTAATTAATTTATGTAGATTTTTAAACATTTAATAAGATTATACTAAAACTTAATACTCAAAAGAGGTAAAATAGTTACGTAAATAATAAATTATATGTGAAGCAATAGATTGATAGTACAATTTAAGAAGTGCATGATATGATTCATTTTTTTAGATTTAAATTAGTAAACCCGTTAGATATATTAGATTTGAGAGTATTATTTAAGAAATGTATGATATGATTGATTTTTTTAATTTTATGTTTAAATTAGTATATTTCACTTTTTTTTTTTAGTTAGATATATTATCTTTCTTAATATTAAATATTATTTTGTAATTAATGATTATAAATAAAGGTTAATTAAAGTAATTAAATATAGAGGCTTTATCAAGCATATTAATGAAGTGTGATAGTGTGAATTTATATTTATTTGGTGTGGACTTACATTTATCGTTAGATCAAATCTCAATGAAAAAAATTGACATGTTAATGTCAAGCAAACTTACACCTCAACTTGGGTTACAATAATTAATTTTTTGTCAAATTTGATAGATACAACGGCCCATGTTGGGATCCCTCTAACCCGTTACATATTTTGATACCCCCTATTTCAAGAGGGAATCGAAGACAATTGCCGCTTAGAATGGCCCTAGCATTAACTATCCACAAGTCCTGCCCGGACTTACTATGCATAGAGCGACTCGATGACATTGGAACCAATGAAAGCGGGTCTAACATTCACAACTTTCTCCAGTTTTGCCTCACTCACAAATATGCACATTTCACCTCCTTTTTCATTCGAAAGGTACTAAAAAATGGCGCATGTAGCAACACTTGGAGCAAGAAGAAAGGAGGAAGCAAGACTACTATCACTCAACCCCCTTCGTAAATACTACACTTTGCTTTGATAGCACCTCCGCTACTACTTTACTCAACACTTCTTCAATCCTACACCATTTCCATTCAAGGGCTATCAAATGTACTCATGTTTACTGGAAATAAAATTACCCTCAAAGACCTTGAAAACGCAAACCTTTTTTTCATTCTGGGTGTTTTACACTATTTAATGGCGATTTAAATCACATTTTTTAGGGAGTAATGACAAAATTACTCACCAATTTTTTTTATTAATCGTCACTCCATGAATTACATTTTTTTTGGCAAAGAAAAATGATTTTAAGCCTATATTGTGATTTATCATTGATTGTGGTGATTTTTAATTGGATTCAAGTAGTTGATGTGGAGGGCTCTCGACAGCTTGCTGAGATGGAACACATCATCCCAAACAATCACACATACATCGATTAGAAGAGTTGTCTGTACAACAACCACAATAATTTCTCGACAATGACCACAAGAGTTACCCATCTTGTTTTGATGATTTTTGAAACATATAACTTGATGAAAACCCAGACAGAACAACCCCTGGCATGAGGGCCTACAAAAAGTTGGCACGAGGATGAAGGTTCAAATAGTTTCATACTGCAAGTGAGCGCATGCCAGAAAACAATTGTAAAGCCAAGAAGATGAAAATTAAAGACATGTGGATGGCGAAGATCCACAAAAATTCAACGTCACTTTGCATCCTAGCCCTCTTTATTACGACCGTGTCGGACTAAGGGGGTTGTAATTCAATAGTAAAATGTCTCCGACGTAATTAATTTATGTCAATTTTTAAACATTTAATAAGAATATACTAAAACTTAATACTTAAAAGAGGTATAATAGTTACGTAAATAATAAATTATATGTGAAGTAATAGATTGATAGTACAATTTAAGAACTGCATGATATGATTGCTTTTTTAGATTTAAATTAGTAAACCCGTTAGATATATTAGATTTGAGAGTATTATTTAAGAAATGTATTACATGATTGATTTTTTTAATTTCATGTTTAAATTAGTATATTTCACTTTCTTGTTTTAGTTAGATATATTTTTTTTCTTAATTTTCAATATTAGTTTGTAATTTATGTAGACAATGATTAATGATTATAAATAAAGGTTAATTAAAATAATTAAATATAGAGGTTGAAATATATGTGTGCCCATATTAATTTAGTGTCATAGCGTGAATTTATTACGCCGAAGGCGTTATCCCTATCGGAAAGGGATTTGCGGACATTCATGGGACTATATCAAATTTGACGGCTTAAATGACGGTTTTGATATTTTTAACAATTTTATTTTTGTTATTTTTAACAATCTTGCTTTTCTCGATTTTGGATGTTGCTTTGGCTTTACTATTTTTAAATTTATTTTATAGCTTTTGCATGCATTAACCTTTAAATATTGGTCACTAACACTATAATTTCTTTCTTCAGCTCTCTAAGTTCCAGTAATCCCTGCATTAAATTAAATTCTGCGGTATGCATTTAAATTTTGTTTATACTTGTATGCAACAATAGAACTATATTTCTTAGCCTCCTCTTATGACTATTTCTACAACTTTGTGGGTAGTGACTGTGCAGTCTCTTTATAGCAATTCAATTACAATTATTTAGAACACATTTATAAACAGTGCTTGTAACACCATAGCCATAATCATTTTACTCATCGTGTAGGATGTCCCACAGAATTTTGTTTACCATGTAATCATAAAACAATAGGTTTCCAGGTGGAGAAAGTGAATATCCATGCAGACTCACAAGATTCCTATGTTTGATGCTTCTAACTGTTTCGAGCTCGGTTCAACTTCACGCATGAGCTTTGTGGTAGTGACTGTGTAGTATCTTTATAGAAATTCGATTACAATTCTTTAGAACACATTAATAAATAGTGATTACACAAATCCCACGTTAGAATAATCAAAAGTGAACTAGTAAGCTTCATCTCCTCGCTGATTACCAATGTATATAAACTACCATATTAATTATAATTTCTTTATGTTTGTTTTTTCATCCGTTGCTCAATTCTAATTCTATCATGATTTTCTTTTCCACCAAGTAAAGACTGTTCTTATCATTGAAATGGATGTTCTTGTCGAAAAACATTTGATAATTAGTGCTCCAACCTGACGACTAAAAATTCTCTCTAAGCGATCGAATGCCGTAAGCAGATCAAGTGCCAATCAGGTTAACAAATATTTTGCGAGAACACCAACTAAAATAAGTGGATTGAATAAATCTATGCGCATGTGGTCCGTAGAGGGTCGTGCCCTAGCAAAAACAACCTTTGTGAATATCACAATGCAAGGGGAGATGGTTCCATGTTTGGGTTTGATTTTTGTGGATTAGGAAGGAGGGGAAATCCACATCACTTGTTTCAATGAGGTTCCGAAACATTCTATGAGCAGATTGAAAATGGGAAGCTATATACAATTTCCAATGGGAGGATTGTGAGGATTGCTAATGAAAGCTATGTTATAACCATTTGAACAATGTTTTGGAGATTTGACCGCAACCTTCCTAAACCATATCTCCACTCATAGCAAATCGGATACAATACCTTCCCATCACTTTCACTTCACTAAAATCAAGGCCATACCCGCAAGCGTTGAAGGATATACGAGTTGATTTGATTGGAATTGTTATTACGATGTCACCATGCTCAACAATTCATCGGCATAACAAGTCTGAAACAAAGAGAAGAACACTACAATCACTGTTAGAAAACCCTTTTTGTAAAATACAACACAAATACTATCCTCCTCCCCACATGCAGACCTTGAAGAACTGCTTAATCATGTTCAACACCACACAAAATGTTCAGAATAGACATGCCTGTGTAGAAAGCAATCACAACATAGCGAGTGCAGTACAATGCACCATGGGCCATGCAACCTACTTCATCCTGCTCATTGAAAGTGATGGGAAAATTAAGTACCTCCCTTCGAGAAACAATGATAGACTGAACATACACAATCAAACTATGATATCCATATGGAGAGAAAATGTTAATTGCCGGCCCGTAATTTCCGCCATGCAGTTCTAAAGTATAATGTAAAATATGCTTCAAAACCAGAGCAACGTTCAAAACCTATCACCAAATGCTATCCAAAATTTCAAGAGATGCTTGACGCAGATTCACCAACACACATTGCGATTCTAAAAATGCTCACAGAGAGCATTGTTGAACATGACATAAGCACACAGAAACATGCCACATGCTACAAAAAAATGCCACTTGTTATGGGTAGCCGTTCATATGTATCATTAAATGTTAGAAAAAAAAATCTTGATACGTATCGTTGAAAGTGATGTCATGTACAAGAAACAACCACTTTCTTGGATGTATATGGAGTTCACCCGCAAACCATGGAACACCTACCACTTAATCGGGTTGCTCGAGATTGAGCTACATCGAACCGTAAAGGAGATAAATGGAAACCGCGGTCGACTAAAGCAATTGTTCGGTCCACACAGAGATTTGTGGATGTCCCAACAAAGGATTCAACGTCATATGACCTTTTCGTTGGTGAACTCCTTTTATTAAAGACTTTCAAAATATTTCCTCCGAATTTGGCCTAAGCCCACATGACATCAACGACACTTGGGACATGTTCAAACACAACTACATACCATGGCATGTTTTCCGCACTACCGCAAAAAACAGGGACGTGAAATAGATGTTAGTTCACACTCTCTGGTCGAATGCAATATTCAACACGAACCATTGCGAGAATGGAAAGCCTTCGCCAACTTCATTTGGGAAATAACACAGTCTTGATAATCTTGAAATGTTGGGGAAACAAGATTTTGACATACGATGAATTGGAACATACATGGCGTTCCCGCATGATTTGTAGATAATTGGTTGATTATTCATCGAGAGAGAAAAGGAAGACACAAATAACACCAAAGATGCGAGGCCACACCACCATTAAGTGTTGTGCAAAAATCTTGATACGTATCATTGAAAGTGATATCGATGTATAAGAAACAACCACTTTCTTGGATGCATATATAGTTCACCCCAAACCATGGAACACCTAACACTTATTCAAGTTGCTTGAGATTGGAGCTACATCAGGGAACCATAAAGGAGATAAATGGAAATTGCGGTCGACAAAAGAAATTGTTCGGGTCCACCGAGATTTGTGGATGTCCCAACTCAGGATTCAATGTCATATGACCTTTTCTGTTGGTCAAAACTCCTTTTATACAAGCCTTTCAAAAAAATTCCTCTAAATGTTTCTCAAGCCCACATGACATCAATGACACTTGGGACATGTTCAAACACAACTATAGACCATGGCATGTTTTTGCACTACCGTAGACACAGGACATGAAACAGATGTTAGTTCTAACTCTGAGGTCGAATGTAGTATTCAACACGAACCATTGCAAGAATGGAAGGTCTTCACACAACTTCATCTGGAAACAACACGGGTCTTGACAGTCTTGAAATGTTGGGGAAACGATATTTTGACATACACAATAATTGGAACATACATGGCATTCCGCATGATTTGTAGATAATTGGTTCATCATTCATCAAGAGAGAAAAGGAAGACACAAATAACACCAGCATGCAAGCCACACCACCATTTACCACACTACCTTTGTCTTTAGAACAACTAGCTCATGACGGCACAGTGTGGTAGATGCTGATGAATTCATTTACAGCAACATCAACCACATCTCCCTTACCTATCCTTCTACTCGTCCCTACCGGTGTTTCAGCATTCAACATCTCTGCACCCACAATCCATGCAGCCCTCCATATTCCAATCAAATAATTAAAACCCCTTGAAGGCCAAGCATTATCGTCTTTTCAAGAGTCAACTTTGAAACATATAGAATATGTTCTTATTGATGAAATGAGTTTCATCGGCCCAAATTTGCTAGGAAAAAATGACAGTGAAGCTACGCGAGGCTTTCCCACACTCAAAAACATATGAATTTGGAAATAGATCGGTCATCCTCCTCGGCGACCTCCGGTAATTACCACCGGTTATGGGGCGAGTCCTCTGTATGCAAGTAAATCCTATGGAGCCACCCTTTGGAAGGGATTTCATTATTCCATTACATTACAAACTATATTTGGGCAACAGGAACAACCGATGCACGAGTTTCATTCTGGAATTTACTTGCTCAACATGTGAGATTCAACCCCTCTTATTGAGGACTGGGAACTCCTAATGTCTCGCACAGACACACACCTAACTCAACAAGAGCTCAAAAATTTTAAGGACGTACCACATTTGTTTGCAAAAAATGACCTAGTGGACTCCTGACCTTCGAATGTCAAGGAATTGAATGTTCCAATCACCCAATTCATTTCTAAAATTAATAGGTGGGTTGGACCAAGAAATGTTGATGATGATCAGTTAGAGCACAAAGTTCTGTTGTGCAAACAACAAAAAAATCATGTTTATTGCAGATTTATGGGTCGGCGCAGCCTCATAAATGGTGCTACAGAACAATCACCGACATTGTCTACGATGCATCAATGCCACCACTAGCATTACCTTTATTTGTTGTTGTCAAATTTGATAGATACTGAAGGCCCATGTTGGGATCCCTCCACCCGTTACATATTCTCGATACCCCTATTTCAAGAGGGAATCGAAGACAATTGCCGCTTAAAATGGCCCGGGCATTAACTCCACAAGTCCTAGGGACTTACTATGCATAGAGCGACCCATGACATTGGAACCAATGAAAGGCGGGTCTAACATTCACAGACTTTCTCGAGTTGCCTCACTCAAAATCTGCACATTTCACCTCCTTTTTCATTTGAAAGGTACTAAAAATGGCGCATGTAGGTTGACTTGGAGCAAGAAGAAAAGAGGAAGCAAGACTACTATCACTCAACCCTTCGTAAATACTACACTTTGCTTTGATAGCACCTCCGCTACTACTTTACTCAACACTTCTTCAATACTACACAATTTCCGTTCAGGGCTATCAAATGTACTCATGTTTACCGGAAATAAAATTACCCTCAAAAGGCTACTCATTTTAGTTTCATGGAGAGATAATATTGTAAAGCACTTAGTCATTCTTTCAATCTACTTTGACAACAACACTTCACATTCACTACATTCTTGAGAGTGAGTATTAGCAAACTTACATGTCTCACTTGCATTTGTATTCAATTATTACACAACTAAGCTGAAGTATCTAACATCCCTTCTAATGTATTTCGCAATATTTGTTCGGGTTTAATACAAAATCAATATTGTCAATCACACCCCTTATCAACATCAACTACAAAAGTAATAAATATCTTTCTAAATCTAATAACATATACCATTCGGCGTTCACATTACATTGTACACATGTGATTGCTAGTATTTATTTGGTGTGGACTTACATTTGACGTTAGATCAAATCTCGATGAAAAAAATTGACATGTTAATGTCAAGCTAACTTACACTTCAACTTGAAGTTACAATAATTAATTTTTTTGTTGAAGTAACTCACCAAACACTTTCACTTATAAATTAACTAACCTAAAATCTTTAGGAGAGGCTATAACTAACCCTAAATCAATTGTAACAAGAATGCTAAGCATCAGCAATATTAGAGAAATAACTAGAAAACTAATAATTAATATCTTTCATACATGTCTATGAAAATTATAACAAAATTTATTTTTAATTTTTAAAATTCAAGTATATTTATATTCTTCGACCCTTTCTATACATAAGCAACACTTTATGATCTCCCCTACCAGAAGAAATGAAAATCTTTTGTTATCAAACACCCTGAAATGTATAAGATAGTTAAAATGTTTTGTTATCTGATATGAACACAGTGCCAAGACACCCTAATCCTTTCCACTTTTCTGAAATGCCATAGCTGGTTTGGGATGTACATTCATTCAACTTTTGTTCGAAAGTAATTTCATTGAACTGTTTCTCAGGAAAAAACAATTAATCACATCCTGGACTTTTTAAGAGCAGGGGCAAATCACAACATGTTGCGTAAAACATATACAATATGCTTAAGAATCCAGTTTTTAAATTTGAAAATAATTAACTGAATGTATTCAAATACAAACAGATTACAACATGCTGAATATTGGTCTTATCCCTGTTAATGTATTGGGATTATAAATGGATTATAACAGAGTATACTGCACATGAAGTATGTTTGTTCAATCAAAATATCTGGAAGGATTTATACCCTAAAAGATGGTATGACAAACCCTTACCCTAAATAATAATACAATCTTTGCATTTATATTTTCTATGCAGGAGGAGCTGAGGGTCCACATTGTGGTTTCTCTCTTTCCTCCATGAAAATAATGGCCTCTGTGCCCTACACTTCAGCTTCTGCTCTACTTGCTCAAATGCGAGGCCTTTAGTTTCAGGCACAAAAATCTGTACAAACAACAAACCCATTAAAGCAAAACAGCCAAACAGAAAGAAGACAGCTGCAGTCCCAATTGAATTTGTCATAGTGAGGAATGTCTGAGCAACAATCAAATTGCATATCCAACATGCAGAGGCAGCAATTCCACTGCATACTCCATTGTATTTAGTTGGATAAATTTCTGCATTTAAAACCCATGGAACAGATCCCATTCCAGTGGAAAATGTTATCATATAAAGTGCCATCCCTAGCACAGCCAGCCACCCTGTTTTGCTTGGGCATCCAACCTCGTACCATGCTCTTGATTTTGCATTGCACATATCCTGGCTGAAGGCATCCAAACTCAAGCAGTCTCCAGGAAGTGCCTAAGAAAAAGCAAATCTGATTAAGACTTAAAATTCTACTGAAATTTTCCTTTCAAATCAATTATGGGAAAGAAAATAAGTAGAATTCATTATGACATAGAAAATAATTAGGCATGAATTTAAAGAAAGTTATACCTCATTTCCTTTTGAAGCACAAAATCCACATTTTGCACTCACACATTGATTACATTTCCACCGCCCAGTAGTAGATGTGTGGGCTGAACATGATGTGTTTATTGGAAATTCCATGGTTGAGTTATTTCTTGCCAAGGGGTTTTGATAGAAGAGTACTCAAATGCGCCTCCTAGTAAGGCCAGTGACAAAACTATTCCTGTCAAGGAGCATAGTAGGATCTTTTCCTTCCAGCCTTATCCAATATAAAAAAGCACAATATTGTTCCCACAACATTCAGTCCTGAAGTCAGTAGGGAGAGTAAGAGAGACATAGCCTTCGAGGTAAATCCTGCTAACTGTATAATTGTTGGACTGTAGTACATCAAGGAGTTGATGCCTGAAAATTGCTGCAAGACCTGTTAAGATTCACAAAAAAGAAAAAAATTATGTGAAAAAGAAGCTTCGGCTAGGACTCTGGAGGTGACTGACATATTGTTTTCGAATCTAATTTATGGAGATTCTTTTTGAAACAAAAACCATACACAAGGGGTTATGGCTAGAGTGCTGTTTTTCAATCTAATTTATTGGGATGGGTTTTCGCAGTGTGCTAGTTTATAGATTGATGAGCAGTTTTTGCTATTTGTTTAGTATTAAAGCCTGTGTGTTCAACTCTATACATTTAGATTGGTTTTGAGAGTCAATTAATTTATAGGATGTTGAGTAAGTTTTGGTGTTTTTGAGCGTTAAATCCCGTTCGAAGCTATATTTAGGTGAGGTTATTGCAAAAGAAACTATATATAAAAAAGAATTCAAAACTAGTAGTTAGTGTGTTGTATAAGAACTTACTTGCAGCCCAACACCAGCAACAAGGGCAAGCCTAATTTCTTTGGTATTCCAAAGATCACTATACTTTATGTTACTTTGCTCTTCACCTTCAGCTTCAATAGACTCTTGCATGGCTTTAAGTTGAATTTCTGATTGTTCTCCTGAGTAGATCCTCCTAAGGACCTCCAAGGCTTGTTTTTCCTTTTTCTGACAGTTACATGTGTTAGAACGATCATTACGAAATATCAGATACCAATTCAAATACACATTATTGAAAATATCATTATACCTTTCTCAGTAACCATCTAGGAGATTCAGGCATAAAAACATGATTAAAGCTTGAAAATTGCAGGAATTAAACAAATTCCAAGCATCCATCTCCATGTTCCTGGAACCTATAAACATCAAATGTTAGTAGTCATAAGAATGGTACAATACTACAAACAACCAGAAAAGAGACCCACAACTCCCTAGATATACCCTAATTAGATCCTAAAAAAAGCAGGTTACCTTGGCTAAGAAGTAATTGATAAGGTAAGATAAGAACTGGCCACTGTGATGAAAACCGAATTGAGACTAACCAGTGCACCCCTAGCTTCAACAGGTGAAATTTCAGAAATATAGAGAGGAGGTTACTGAGGCTACTCCAACACCCAATCCCGCGACAAATCTTCCTGCAATGAGCATTGCAACATTTGGTGCACACGCCATGACAATGGATCCTAGGCTAAAAACAATAGCACCCACAAGAATTGCTGTTCTTCTGCCAAATTTATCATTGAACCAACCTCCAAAGCATGCCCCAACAATGGCTCCTACTACAACCATGCTCACAATGGTCTCCTGAACGGATACATTTTTCTCCACAGACCTGAAATCGTCTTTGATATATAACAAAGCTCCGGATATAACCCCTGCACACAAAAAAATTTCAAAACAGCACACAAAAATTCAAAACAGCACAACATATTTATCTCTGTAAGTACAGATTTCATGACAGAAAAGAGGATTTGTTTGTCTTACCAGTGTCATAACCAAAGAGCAGACCTCTCCCAGTCCTGCTGCTAACGCCAGTTTTAGTAGGAATGGATTTTTCAAGATCACATTTACAGGACCATCTGCAACATAAGGTTCAACCATTTTCGAACTTATTGATTATCCTAAAACCCTGTTGATCCTGCAACCGGAAAAGAAAGTCTAAAATTGTGACAAACTGGAACCGGATATGGATTAGTAGGCACATGAATGTTAACTCGTACTGTTTAATGGTTGCTCCGAGTTTTTAATATGAAAAAATAGATACCCGTCTACTTATATAGCGATTTCATCTTCTAAATTTAGAAAGGAAAATTACAATATTGTAATTCATCGCTAAAAATACCCGCTAAATCGCTAAATTTAGTTATTTGTAGGACATGCCTTGTGCAACTTTAATTATTATTTGAATTTTATTTTTTTAAAAAACAGGGGATGATTATCAAATATGTCAATACGTACGGACGGCCTTACCGAGGTCTTTTTATGTGAAACTCTGTGAGGAGTTAGTACCATTGGAGGTGATTGAGCCATATATTTCACTTGTTCTTCATGCTAAAATAATTTATAGATCAGTAATCATATAAATGTTTGGATTGACCCATAGAATCTGCTAATACCCATAACTTGTTCTTCATGGTAAAATAATTTATAGATCAGCAATCATATGAATGTCTGGATTGACCCATAGAATCTGCTAACAAACAGCTGGCCAAAGTTTTAGAAGATTGGGGAGTGGGTTATAAGGTTCAAAATGGACCCAATGATTGAAATAAATTCTTGCTCAACGTAGTTTTAACTAATAAAAGTAAATTAGTGAAAAGAATTGATGTATAGAAGAGCATCAAGCATGAGACGCATATTTTGATTGAAATAGATGTAAATAAAACACAAATGTAGAACAAGGGAGGCAAAGAATATGACAGAGTAAACACAAAATATGATTATATTAATCTCAACAAAAGTTGTACAAAAGATTAAATTTCCTTTTGTATGTTGTTGCAATGATATTTTTAATATCCTCGAGCTACATTGCTCATTTGTTTTTTTCTATATGCTTTGATGTTATCTCTACCCCTGGTTCCTTTGTATGTTGTTGCAATGAAAATTTGGACTATTACTGTTTTGTTCTATTAGAGCATGGTTTCAAGGACTACCACAATGCTTATTATCCTAATGTAGATGGTCCCATGCTGATTTTTTTCAACTTGATTATAGGGGAAAATGGAAACTTGACTTGGAAATCGGGAGCTCCACATTTTTGGCCCGTTAAACTTAAGGAGTGGTTAGAGAGAGGGGGGACAATTTCCCCCATAGTTTAAGTACTTTTATTTCCATATGGCAACAAACATTCCCGCCACTATTTTTTTGTCAATTTGAGAGGAAATAATCATTATATTTGTCATTATTTTTGTGCGGTGCTTTAGTGGTTGATCCTGAACTTTGAGTAAAATTTCTTTTGTAGTGCTTTGGAGCATAGTCGGCGGGTCCTACAAGTTGCGGACACGATTCGGTGGTTCGACAATCTTCATTTGCGGTTTGAGGTAAGCAATTTTGCACTTCACATGTTTTTATCTTTCACAAACTACAATCTATCAATTTTTCATTTCATCTAGTCCAGGGGTTGATGCACTTTGATGCATTAGTTAAGTAGAAAGTAAACTCATTAGAGCAGTTCGGGTTTTTGACTTGTATTGTTCGTCTATTTTCATAGAAGTCATGGTATATAGGTAAAGGCTCTCCTCCATTGAGTTGCCACTTGCCCCATTCTTCTATTTATATGACGGAAGTTACACTTATGGGCACTTTAGCTAGTATTAAAAATGATGATAATGTTTTTAAGTTTTCTCCTACAACGGATATCGGGGTTGTAAGCACCTTTCTTCATTGAAAGACGTAAAGAAAAAAATTCTTTGCTTATTTATTTTTAAATGAAACTTATGTGAAGGCTATACTTGTATTACCACAATGGGTGGCCATTTTATGAGATTTCCTATTTTGGTGTATGATAAAATTTTGATTTGAGCATTTCATAGGGGAGGTTAAACCGATCGAACTTTGTCTAGTTATAGTCAATATTCTAGTCAATATTTTCAAAAAAGTAAAATAGTAGGCTTGCATTATGGAATAATATGATGGACTTTCTTTTGGCTTGATAAGTGAATAGAGCTATGTCCCGAGCATTGGATGATGTTGGGATTTTTGACGGGATGTGTTAACTCGGGACATAGGGCTCTGCTCGTTATAGTGTATTGTATATAAATTTGTCTTCTACATATGATTTACTGTACCTTACGTTTGAATCTCTACTTCATTACAAGAGCATGATCATAAATTAGAATAAAGCTCTTCCCTCTCATGAGAATGAGCTGTACTTATCAAGATTCTACCCTTTCTTGAGATGAAATTGTTCTTATCTTTGGCTTCTACCTTTTGCTTGGAGAGCATGTTCTTATGATGTGATGGGACTTTGCCTTCATAATGAGACCATAGTTGTGGTTTGGCACTTTGCCCTTCTATGAAAATGTGGGAGTACTTGTTTAGAATGTCTTATTTAGAGATTGAATTCCATCAATAAGATTTTGCCTTTATTAGAGAGGTGAGTGAACTTGTATATGGATCTACTCGTGTGTAGGGGATATGATTGTGACTTGATTTTAAAGGCAACGCATAACATCAAAATTGTAACACCAAAATAGAAATAGGGATTTGATCCTAGCTTGTTTGAGATATGAGGTTTGAATGAGGGTTGTTTGAATCTTTATAGCATATTTGATTTTGAATAAGATAAACCTTCACTTTTCGGTGTAGATCTTAGCTACCTCTTGCATGAGTATTACAATTGAACCACATAAGAATTGTACCCACATCATTTGTTGATTGTTGTTAATGTCAACTAGAAGAGTGTACAGTGGAATGATGTTGTTTGTTTGGTGGCGATTATAATGTGTGGTACAATAGTAGCTTGGGAGGCTCTCTATAGTATACTTGTTAAGAGTTCCCATTAATGGAACACTCTCAACGAGTAATTTCAGAGAGAGGATCCCACTACCAATTCAAGCCTATAGTTTTCCATTTGTGTTAACCATGATGGTTCTTTCCTTTTATGAATATTGCTAGTATTACAATTAAAATGACATCATGATTGTACTCTTGAAAGCATTTATGATGTTATGAATTTGTAGTTTGATCTACCTTGATAGTAGTCAATATTTCGGTTGTTAGACAAGTTAATGGGTTAGAAATTAACTTTAAAAATGTAAAAATATATCCGTTATATGTATTTGAATTCTTTAATCTACCAAAGTGAGTAGTTGTAGTGTTGTGAATTCTATGTCATTATTTTTGATACTTGTCCTCAAAAGCTCAAAAAATTGCAGCAAACCTTCACGATGCATAGGAATGTAGAAATTTTCAAAATCAGAGTGGAAAGAGAATTAAGGAGGACCAACATGTAAACAAACTCATCCACAACCAAGCAACCATAACCAAATAGCTAGTCCTCAAACATACTCATTTGTAACCAATCAACCATAACCAAACTCATTTGCAATGAAATAATCGTGATGAAAGAGCTTGTCCACAAATGACAATTTCTATATTGTTAGTCCTCAAGGTCAAAGCTTGCTGTGTTCTATTTTAATTGATGAAGAATATATTTAAATTTGGGTATTTGGGTGATTTTCAACATCTAAATAATTGGTGATAATGATTTGTTTATCTTTACATTATGTGTATTTGAATCTTTGATTGTATATTTTATTGCAAGTTTAAGCGAGGTTTTTTTCTTCTTTGTTGTCATGGATAAAACAATGTATCGTCCAAATCCCATGAAGGGTGGTTTTAGGAGTATCACTCTGATGCTTTCACAAAATGACATAGAAGATGATAATATGCATTATATAGATGATGACTACCCTTATTTTGTGCCAAGTACACAAATGAGCAATGAAGAAGTAATCATCCCTACTTATGTTCCAAGTACAAAAAAGACAATTGATGAAGTAAACATACCTACAAATGATATGGACTTGGAATATGTATCATCATGTATTAATGATTCCCCTCTTCCTCATGAGAAAATGTCAACCAAAGAGCCACATAGCCAAGGAAATCGGCTTTCGGTTCCTCTTGCCAAAAGGGTGGGGCTCGTTTGAGCATCATAGAAACTATCATCCTTATTGAAGCAATTATATTGAGAGAGACACCCAATTCAATGGTGGAACAATGAAAAGAACTATAACAGCTACTGAGAAATGGAGAATTGTGGAAGATTATTGTTGTACTCATGGGCTCCTCCGCACAGCGAGTCAATGTCGAGATCGGTGGGAGCATGTGTTACCTGATTACAAAAGAGTAAGAGACTATGAAGCACATATACCTTCTGGGCATGATAGTTATTGGAGTATGACAGGTCGAGAGAGAATTGAAAAGAAGCTTCCAACAAACTTTTCCATGGAACTCTTTGATGCCATGGATATTAGCTTTGGTAATGATAGAGCTATCAATCCTGGTAAAATATCAATTGATACTTCTGACACACAGTATGCATTCACTGAGGGTGGGTCTTCTCCAATTGAAAATGAGCCATTGAAAGAGTGTGAGACACCGGCGATGACTGGTGAAAGCTCGTTGAATACTGGAAAGGAAAAGGAAAAACTTTCAACAGGTAAAAAACGGAAAACAAGCAACAAAACAACAAGTATTAAAGACAACATTGTTGAAAGCAACAAGTTAGTGATTTCTACATTTCAGATGGATGAAGAGGGGCATATGAAACTCCATGAAATTGATCGTGAAATTAAAGAGAAACAAATGAAGAGGGAAGATAAAAATGAGGAAAGGATGATCAAAATAGAGGAGCAAAAAAACTAATGTGCAATGAACATGGTTTTGACTTTAAATGTTATTGTACATACGAATGTTGAAGATTACCGAGTCATTTTCAAATGATAAATAATTCTTCAAATCCCATACTCGGGTTATATTATTTTCTTCTTTTTTTTGCTCTTTAGTAGATTTTCTAGTTACTTGTTATTATTGAGTATGGAGATCAATTGCTTCACAAAAAGCTTGTTTTTTACATGTTACTAGTTTTGATAGTGAATGCAAACGAATCGGTCGGGAAGTAACTGCATCGGTCGGGCGATGGCCATCGACATCCGTTACTGTGCGATGGTGCATTATTGTTTGGTCGAGAATTAGAATAAATGATTTTTGTTAAAGAAGAAAAAAGTAATTCCTTGCATATTAGTTTTCTTGGTGAGAAAGAAAACGTAGTTGAGTGAGGAAAAGCATTGAATATCTTGTGAGGTGTTGGAAGACATCAGATCTTCATTGTATTTCCTCTGTAAAGCACTAAATAATAATATTGGCCGTTTCTTGGTGGACGTAGCCCACACTGGGTGAACCACGTTAAATCTGGTGTTATCTTTATCTTGTTTATTTTATCTTCTAGTTTATTTCTGCATTCATTGCTTGTATGCTTTATCTAATTTTGGATCCATGCAACTTTGATATATGGTTTAACCCCAACAACTGGTATTAGAGCTTTGTTTGGAGGTTTTGTGTGTTGACAAGATTTACTCATAGAGGGGTTTCGATTGAGTGGGATCGAGCAATGGAAAATACGGTAAATGCACCGAGTACACAAATTTGATTGTTGTAATTATCAACTATGGAAGATGCAGGTGGAGGATTATTTATATCAGAAGGATCTATACTTACCATTGGATGAACATGGACAACCGGACATGATGACCGATGAAGAATGGAAAGTTCTTGACGAGAAAGGCTCGGGATCTAGAAGATTTAGCTTGACAACATCGGTGGCTTCAAATTTATAGATCACAAAACCACGATAGAGTTGATGAAATCTTTAACAAATTTGTATGAACTCCTAATGCTTCGAATAAGGTTTATTTGATGAAAAAAATTAATTCTAAGATGCAATAAGGTGGATTTGTATCTTTCGGTCTATTGTAAATCAATTAAAGTGGGTAGAAATTTCATTTGATGATGAAGTCAAAGAACTTTTATTCTTATGCTCTTTGCTTTAGATAGTTGGGATAACTTGGTAATGGTTGTTAGTAATACAATGTCTTCTTCTAATGGTTTGAATTTTGATGATGTGGTTAGTGTAATCCTTAATGAGGAATACGCAGAGAATCATAATCTAGAAAACTTTAAATGTAGAAAGCGTGGAAGATCTAAGGAGAGATCATCAAAGAGCAAGAATAATGGGAGATCAAAGTCAATACATGTCGATCTAGATCTATGTACAAAGATTTACTTTGTTGGAATTGTGGAAAGGAGGACACGTAAATGAGTGTTAGTCCAAGGAAAACAAAGATAATACATCAAAGAAAGGTAAAGAGGCAAAATTGCAAGTCGGGTAAAACAAGATGCCCTTATTCTCTCTTTGGATGATAAATTAGAAACTTGGGTTTTAGATTTTGGAGCT
The DNA here is from genome assembly GCA_018340775.1 of Taxus wallichiana var. yunnanensis. Taxonomy (NCBI): domain Eukaryota; kingdom Viridiplantae; phylum Streptophyta; class Pinopsida; order Cupressales; family Taxaceae; genus Taxus; species Taxus wallichiana. The sequence goes on along the minus strand of CM031242.1, from coordinate 557,332,350 downwards.
TCTTTCCATGCTACCCCTAATAAGGGTTATGTCAAAAATTATGTTCGGGGTGATTTTGAACAAGTTTGTTTAGGAGATGATGAGCCATGCAATATTACTTACAGGTAAAGGTGATGTTTATCTAAAGTTACAGAATGTAAATCCATGGGTATTGAAAGATGTGAGGCATGTGTCAAGCCTCGAGAAATCTAATATATGTAGGAAACTAGGTGAATCTAGATGTGTGGTTACATTCACACCGATTCTTGGAAGGTTATCAAGGACCTCTTGTTGTGGCAAGAGGTAAGAAGGTAAGAACTTTATATTTGTCTACATGTGTTATCGAATCCTTTTTGTGTTATCTATTAAAGATTCGAGATGTAACCATGTGGCATAATCAGCTAGGCCATATGAGTGAAAAAGGAATGCATATCTTAAAGGCTAAGGGTAAGTTATCATATTTGAAACAATTAGATATTGAATTTTATGAGCATTGCATATTTGGAAAGCATAACAAAGTGATATTTCTCAAGGTTGGGTCCAAAGAAGGCGCAAAATTGGAGCTTGTACACTCGGATGTGTGGGGACCATCCTGGTAGCTTCCATTGGAGGATCCCAATACTATGTGACTTTCATTAATGATTCCACAAGGAAGGTATGGATTTATTATATTAAGTGTAAATTTGATGTTTTGAGACTATTAAAAGGTGGAAAGCCCTTGTGGAAAATGAAAAAAACTTAAAATTAAAATGCCTTAGATCCGATACAATGGTGGTGAGTCTTGTAGCAAGGATTTCAATAATTATTGTTCAAAGATTGGAATATGAAGAGAAATAACAGTTCCTAGAACTCCACGGGAGAATGAAGTTGCGAAAGAATGAACAGAACAATAATGGAACGTCTAGAAGGATGAGGATAGATGTAGGTTTTCCTTTGAAGTTTTGGGCGAAGTGGTGGATACAACAATGTACTTGATCAACCGTGGGCCTTCAACAACTCGGATGGTGGAATACCAAAAGAAACTTTGTTTGGAAAAGAGGTATATTTTTCTTTTCTTAGAGTTTTGGCTCGGAAACTTTTGTGCATGTTGATAGGAAAATAGGAAGAAGTTGGATGGTAAATCTAAGAGATGTACTTTCATTGGTTATGGCTCACGTGATTTCGGATATTGATTTTGGGATTTGGAAGATTCTAAGATTGTTAGGAGTCATGACATTGATTGGAATGAAAAAGAATGTACATGGATAAGGTTTTGGTGCCTAAACAAAAATAGGTTGAGGAAATTTTGAAGGAAAATCAACTTTCGACCTAAAGCACACAACCACGAGACATAGATGTCGGTTCAACAAAACCAATGTCGGTTAGGATAACCAAAGATCGACAGCGACAAGATCGGGTTTAGAACAGACCATCGTGGAACCGGCTTTGGTACTCCTCAATAGGCTTATATTAATAAGGTGTTGGAAAGGTTTAACATGTAAGATTCAAAACTGTTTAGTACACCTATGGTTGGACACTTCAAATTGAGCAAAGATAAGTGTCATTCATCACGGGGAGGAGGTTGATTACATGACACTGTTCCTATGCTTTAACATAAGAAGTCTTATGTATTTCATGGTTTGTACTAGACCATACATTGCATGCTGCGAGTGGGAGTTGTGAGCAGGTTTATAGCTATTCCGGTAAAGAACATTGGAAAGTAGTCCAATGGATTCTCATGTATATGAGAGGGACATCCGAATGGAATTATGCTATGGAGGGTCATATATTTCTTTACGCGGATATGTTGATTCAAATATGGCTAGAGATTTGGATGGCGGAGGAGCACCACTTGGATATGTTTTCACGTAGGTGGAACCGACATTTAGCTAGATTTCAAGATTGCATATTGTTGTGGCTTTGTCTACTACGGAGGCGAGTATGTTGCGCAGCTACAAAATCTAGCAAGGAGATGATATGGATGAGTAGATTCATGAAAGAGTTAGGTTAAGGAGTAAGAGGATTACATATTATACATTGATAGTGAGAGCACGATCCATATGGCAAAGAACTTAGCATTTCATTCAAGAAGCGAAACCTATTCAGTTGAGGTATCACTTGATACGGTAGGTGTTGGAGGATGGGCAACTTAAGTTAGAGAAAATTCATATAGATGAGAACCATGCGGATATGTTAGTGAAGCCATTGGTAAAGGAGAAATTGGAGCGTCACTCCACTTATGTCGGTCTTCAAGTTTGATACTTGAATGATGATATCATATAATCCTTTAGTTGTCAAACATTTCTCGAGAAGGGAGGACCGTAATGTCCCCTTTTCCTACGCCAACTGCGTAAGGGTCAAGTGAGTCCAATCCATGGTCATATCCAAAGGGCGGGGGATGCTGAGGGCTACTAAGAAGGGGCCGCATGGTATTAATAGTTGTGTTTGGTGTTTGGGGGTCACTTTGGACCTTGGCGACTTAAACGGGAAAGAGTGACTTTAGTGACTTTTATTTTATTGACCCCTCCATGGAAAGCAATGTGTCTAGGGTCTATTGGGGCTCTTTTGCTATGGGAAGTATATAAGGAGGGGGGAGAGTAAGAAAAGACACTTTTTGCATACATTTTATTAACCGCATCATGTGCATGTGCTGCTGTCATGCATCTACAACTTGTGAGTCAAATCCCACAAGGACCCTAGATTCGGTGGTGAGAGACCCATCCCTAGCTAGTAGGGCATTCTTCGATTGTGAGAGATCTACCCTAGCATGTCATTATGGATTTGTTTCAAGGCGTGTGGCAAAGACATTTGGTGGCATTAGGAGAGGAAAATCGCTGGGCTCCAGATCCAAATCCTGTAATGTAACAGATCATATCCATGGCAGCCATTTGGGCAGAGCGGGACAGATTCGTTGGAGGCATCTCGTGAAGGATTTCATGGGTATTGGGGGTGTTTGGGGAAGACAAACGAGATGGGCCCTGATTAGATTCACGCCAGCCTTTTGGGGTGCAGGCGTGGCAAAGACACTAAAGGTGCGTCCCATCATTTTCTAACCCCTTCACCAAGCGTGGTGACCTGCAGCCTTTACTTGGGGTTTTTCCAAATACTGTTCGTTTCAAATCAAGGTGGAAACGTTATTGCCTATATTTTTATTATCAAGTATTTCGAAGACCCTTATTTTTGCTCTAGTTTTATGTAAAAGTCCCAAATAGTTTCCTTATGTCCTTTATAATAACATCAAGCTCTATTTAAATTATCAAGTATTTCCTGTGGACATTTTGGCAAATATTAAGTTTCTTTAGTTCGTTGTCCCAACCGTAAAAATTTGGTAAAATCACTATTTTATGTGGCTGCAAGTTTTCAATATTTTGTGCATTCTTAAGTGGTATCTATCGGGATATTTCAAAGTGGTATTAGAGCAATCATTCCTCTGCTTTGTGTTGGTTAACTATGGCATTTTGGAAAGATCTAAAATGGGGGTTTATGAAGGAAATGTTCACCAACATGGTGAAACAACAGGAAGCCACTAACCTTTATTTGAGTCAACTCACTTAGAAGGTGAATCAAAGCAAACCTAGGGACAATAAAGGACATGGTGAGAACGCAGTGATACAGACGGCCAATAGAGGTGATAGATGAGGATTCTTGTTGGAGGAAATACCAATCTTTGAGTAAGGGTTGCATAGATAATATGGCATTTCTAGATTATTGCATGATGAATATTGGTAGCAAGCCCAAACGAGGTCATCATATGTCATTACCCGAATCACAAAAGAACTCGTTTGTAGAAGAAGCTTCTAAACAAAAGGGTATGATTTCCATTGATCAAAATAAATGCATTAGTGAAACTTTTCTTGTTGGAGAAATTATTCCAGCTCAGGAGAAGGAATTTATATATGCAAGCAAAGAGGATGCAATGGAAACTCTAAAATGGTGTGAGGAATGGAATAATGGAGCTAGAGCTGCTAGATTGATAGTTGCCCAAATGAGACAACACAAACAATAATTTAAGGAAAAGATGTGGGAAAATGATGCAAGGAAGCCTACACCCACGAAAGAAGACTCTATGGAGCAGCTGACACATGAGGAGGAGCCTCACATGGACACTGGTGTAAAATTGCAGCCTGCTGTAATTTCCAAACCAACAACTATTGATCAGCTTTCAGATACTTTCAACAGGCACTTAGACAACAATGTTGGGGGCAGCTCAACATATGTCTATCTTGAACACACGGAGGACATTGATGGCCTTGAAAGGTACGAAGAGCACACTAATGTGTCTTGTTTATGGTGGCCTATTCCCATTTATTTCCATCATGAGATGCATGGTAAGGTAGATGATGAAGTCTTCATCATGGGGCTTGTTGGACCATTGCTCCAACTATGTGTATATGAGCATCTGGTGGATGATATATGGTGGCAAGTTTTAGCTCACTTAATAGATACAAGGGCTCAGGGGCATTATAAGCTATGGGATCCTGGTAATATGTGGCAGTTATCCAAAACTAACAATTCTGATGTTGAAAACTTTGTGACTGATTTCATAAGCCAAAGAAAGAATTCAAATGTGTCTTGTGTTGGCAAGCACGTTTTCTTCATTGGAGACTCTGGTGCAAGAAGGGAGAGTACCTCTCAAGGTATTAGTGTTGGTTCTATGATTGCTAAAAGGGGTAAGAGAATATTTTTTAACCATCTTGACTGCTAGACTGTGTATAACAACAAATCATAAAGAGAAGAAAAAAATAGCAATATGGGACAACATGATCAAAGAGGGGAGAGTGGAAATTTAGGGCAGCGGCCTCCCATTCTTCCGCGAGGCCTTTGGGGCTTCACAAACCTTCTTTCTTGAAGGATCCGAGAACTTTCAACTTTGATACAACAAGTCAGAGATATTTTGAGTGAGGAGTCTTTTTGGGAGAGGAACAAAATGCTGGAGTGAGGGCTTTCGTAACGAAATGCCATTCCAAGAATAGTGCATAATAAAGATTGGCGGTCGACACTAAGAGACATCATCATAAGCAGTACGAGTTACAGAGGAGATTGGGACAGATCTCCATTCCACACTTCGATAGTTCTAAGAAGTGTCTTGCACCGTCTTGGGTCCAAAAGCTAAAGACGTACTCGACTTGAATCCTATGCGTGAGGAAGGTGCAATTAAGTTTGCAAGCTCGCATCTTGAGGGAGATGCTCATGATGGGTGGCATCATGGGCTGATTACACAAGGACACATACACATTATGAATCATGCAGAGTTCGCACGAGGTTGGTGAGCAAAGTTGATAGGAGGGACCCCGATAGGTATTTTTAGGGAGTGGACTCATTTAAGACAAACCGATCCCACTGGATTACCAATCATGGTACCTGATGTCAAGAGAGGAGAAAATGCTTTAGTAATAGAGTATATGACTGAGTTTTATACCAGCTACATGGTGGAACCCTTGGAAGGGTTAGTGGGGGCATTTGGTCCTCAAAGTGCTCAAAGAATGAAGGTGCGATTTGCTATTAAAAGAAGAGTGGAATTCAAGGTGAATTCATGACTTTAACATCTAAGGTATGAGAATGGTTACCATTTTCCTAGCTTGTTGATTTCTCTTATGTTGTTGCCATGTCTCTATTATTTGGGACGACATTTATATGCTTAGATGATTGGGGAAGACTATTTCATAATCACGTCTTAAGGAATGCTAGATGGGGTAAACACATCCTCCATTCACATTGCTCTTGATTTGGCTAATAAGCATATGTTGGAAAAAGAAAACTATGCAGAGCCCATGATAGTGAAAGGACATGAGGTGTGTGGTATATTTATTGTGGTTTAATTTGCTAGAGGTAAGACTATTTTTGGGATGCAATGGTTGTATGTTGTTAAGGAAGACGATGATGCATGTGTTGAAAAACCAAAGGGAATGAAGATGTTGATCCTATATCACATGAGTACAGTCGAGATAGGAGAGTTAACACCATTTTTGCATAAATAGGTTGTTTCACAGGCTGATACGGGGGATTCTATAGGATTCAGAGTAGACTTTCATACCCAGGAGTTGGTTGGAGAGGCCGTGAGTGATCCCGTGATGACAACCTTGCATTGGCAAGGATTGGACCGATTGGAAATTTCGGTGCAGCACCGGTGGAGAGATGGTTCGGGTATCATTCTTTTTCATGGTTCGTGGTTACCTCAGATTACATGGATCCTTGGTGGACGGCAGGGTGAGGTGGAGAAACTTACGACGCGGTTTCCAGCTGCTGCAACAAGACAGGTTAATGCTTGGGGTCAAGCATTTCTCAGGAAGGGATGACTGTAATGTCCCCTTTTCTTGCACCCAAAGGCCTAAGGTTCAAGCGAGTCCAAGCCGTGGTCATATCCAAAGGGTGGGGGACGGCCCGGGGCTCTGTGAGGAGGTCACATGGTGCTAATAATCGTGTTTGGCGTTTGGGGTCACTTTGGACCTTGGTGACTTAAACAGAAAGAGTGACTTTAAGGACTTTTATTTTATTGACCCCTTCATGGAAAACAATGCATCTAGGGTCTATTGGGGCTCTTTTGTCGTGGGAAGTATATAAGGAGTGGGAAGAGTAAGGAAATACACTTTTTGCATACATTTTATTTACCCCTTCACGTGCAATCGCCACTTGTCACACATCTATAGCTTGTGGAGTCAAATCCCATAGGACCCTAGCTTTGGTGGTGAAAGACCCATCCCTAGCTAGCGGGGCATTCTTCGATAGTGAGAGATCTACCTTAGTCTTTCATTACGGATCTGCTTTCGAGGGCCTTATGGTATAGACAATGTCAAACATCTCGAGAAAGGATTTCACAGAGACATTTGGCGGCTATGTGAGAGGACAATCGGTGGGCTCCGAGATCCGAATCACAGTAGCAGATCAGATCCATGAAAACCATTTCGGTAGAGTGGGACATTTCGTTGGAGGCATCTTGTGAAGGATTTCATGGGTATTGGGGGTGTTTGTTGAAGACAAGCGAGGGGCCCCGATTAGATTCACGTCGACCTTTTAGGTTGGGCACAGCGGCAAAGACACTCGAAGGCACATTCATCCTTTTCGACCTCTTCACCAAGCATGGTGACCTACACCTTTACTTGGGGTTTTTCAGGTCATTCGTTTCAGATCTTATGGTGGAAATGTTATTGCCTATATTTATTATTGTTATTTCCAAAGGTCCTTATTTTTGCTCTTGCTTTTGGAGAGTTACTATCCTGTGAAGTCTCCAGCTATCTAGGGCACGTTGTGCTTTTTCTGGAAGCATTTTTTTTAATGTAAAATTCCCAAAACAGTTTCCTTATGTCCTTTATAATAACATCAAGCTATATTTAAATTTTCAAGTATTTCGGTGGACATTTTGGCAAATATTAAGTTTTTAGTTCATTGTCCCAACTTTAAAACTCGACATGTGTATATAAATGTGTAAAGTACATAAATGTAAAACACGTAAAAAGAATTGTGTAAATGGAACATGTGCACCCTATCCATGTTGAGAAAAAGGGTGTAGAAGGATATCATGTATTGTTGCAAGTTTTTTTGGCAATCTCATGCTAGCATTTGAAGAAGTGTAGGAGGAAATGTTATGTGTCCTCCAATTCAAACCCCTTTTGCTAAAATGTGTAAAGAGATCTCTATAGCATCATGGTTTTTGGGAAATCCAATGCCAACTAGCCAAAGTAGTCATCGAGTAATGAGGATTCTATGAGGCGTGATATGGTATGTCTATAGGAAATAATGGTGACAGATGATGTTGTGTTAATGTTAGAATAGGGGAATGTGATGTTATGCCCCCTAAGTGTGTATGAAGGTGAAGTTAACCCATGCGGCTGAAGGACAAGGGTTTCTTGACCGGTGCCTAGGGTAATGTGGGTAGAGGGCCATGATCCAATAGTGGTAATATAGTAGATAATCATGATGCCGGTGAATGGAATTTAAATGCACGTGAGGAATGAATGAATGAGGAAGATCAATATGTAGGAACATGTTGTAACGGTGATTGTGAATAGAAGGCGATTGTACATCAAAGGAGATGAGGCCTATTTTTTCGAGATCTTTAATTATACGTGACAAAGCGTGACAAGCATTAGTATGATTGTCAAAAACCAAAGGATTAATAATTATTATCATTATTAAGCCATAAAATTATTAAAATAATGTTTATAATACTATTATAACTCATATCGCCGACTTCGATTAATCGCTTTTGTGTCAAAATTTCACCTCTGGTAATGGATTGACTTTAAGTTATATTTTATTTATTTGTCTACTTCATTTAGGGTTTTAGGACGTTTTTAGATTAAAACAAACAAAAATAAATAGATAAATAAATATAAAAGGAATTAAAAATAAATAAAATCAAAAATCCCGTAAAAGGGGTGGATTAGGGCAAAGGGGAGGAAATCTAAAAAAATTTAAAAAAATAAAAAAATGAGGCCCGTGATTCTTTTGGGTGAGTTAGGGTTTTGTTTTTTTTTTTGCTTTTGGAATGGGCGGCTGGTTTGGGGGCACAGGATCTGCACAAAAAATGAGTTTGTTGAAACGACCTTGAAAACCTTCAAGCAAATGCTTTGATTCACGTAAATCCAGACTCCACAACCATTCAACATTCTCCCAGGCCACGCCACACACTCCTGCGTGGGAAAACCAAGCTCATTGGAGAGAGGGAGTTTTGCCAGATGTTGTTGTAAGATGCCAAAAGCTTAGGGGACAGAGTATGGGCACTCATCAAAACAAAATGGAGGAGGATTTTTGGTCTGTGAAGTTGCCACGTTGCCAGCATACTCCCAGCTGCACCCAGACCTGCATGGGCTTCTAGTAAAAATAAAAAAATAGAGGAACTTTGTCAAATGTCTGTAGTCACACGTGCCCTAGTAGATACATGGGTAAAACATGGGAGCAGGTGAATTTTTGTCTAAACACATGGAAGAAACGTAGTCCCAGGGACTGCAATGTTAGCAGGATATGCAAAAAAAAAAAAATGGGTCTATTAAAAAGGTGCATAAACTATTTGATAGAATGCCTCAAAGAAATGTTGTCTCATGGAATGCCATGATGGCAGCATATGCACAAGATGGATGTGTAAAAAAATGGCCTGTGATTTGTTTGACAGAATGCCTCAAAGAGATGTGGTGGAATGCCATGATGGCAACATATGCCAACCATGTGTGTAAAAAGGCATTTTTTTACTTAAATGCCTCATTTATATGTGGTCTTATGGAACATACCCGACCATGTAAGCTTCATTTTTGTTTAGGCATTTAAATACTTCGATGCATGAGGGTTGTAAATACTTCGATGGCATGAGTGCCTCTTGTAGAATCATGCCTAGAATTAATCATTATGTTGCTGGTTTTTGATGAGCACATTAACTATTTGCAAAATACCCCAGAGAGATGTTTTATCATGGACAACATGATTTGCAGAGTATGCACAACCATGGTTTGTTAGATCTGTATGCAAGTTGTGGATTTACAAACAAGTTGGTGCTCATAAAGATCGGTTGAGCTTGGAATTCATTCATGGAGATATGCGTGTTCATAACCTTTGCAAGCATCCTAACTCCTTGTGCCGAAATGTAAATCTTGGAGCAAGATTGTCGTGTGGTGGACTTGTTGCTTGTATGCATTCTAACTAGCTTGGGGCACCTCATACACTGCATCATCGATTAACAAGATTTGTATGAAGTGGGTATGTTAAAAGCTAAAATTTAAAGCAACTACTTATTCTATTGGAAAAATTCAAGTGATCGGGAAGTTGGTGTGACGTGGTGGAGATTAGATCCAGACTCGTGAACCGGTTGGCGAAGTGCCCAAGCAAGATGCTGAACCAAAGCCTGTGGCTTCGACCGACTTCGTTCTCCAGGCATGGTTCTTCTTCCCTTACCTCTCATAATTCTCGTGTTTTAGTTCTCTTTTGCAACTAAATAGAATTTTAAATTATTAGGATTTTTAATACAGTTAAATGTCCCTTCAACTCATTGCAAAACAATAAAGTGTCGTGTCATAACTCTCGAAGTCTTTTTAACTCGTCTACTTTAAACCATGAACTATCACCCTCACTTCGAGATGATTTAGAAAACTCTTACCCTTCTTGATCGCTCCAATATCGTTTTATCGACCAGATGAATTTGACTCCCCATTGATAAAGTTGACCTTCTCTTGGTTTTAAATAGTTAAATTTTGCAATTTTCGGAGACTCACTAAGTACCCTTCATGCAACTTTGGAAATGAGATGTGAAGTTTCATTCGTGTACCTTGGTATACGAGGAGTCACCTTGATTTTTGGTTTGACCCAAAATGATCATATGACATCCTTTTGACTCTTATAGGAGCCCTGTTACATCGGTTTACAACAGTAGAGAGTTGTTAAAACTAGAAAGTTGGCTTTCATTTTGGACCACCATTTGAAACCGGAAAGAGAAATCACGTTCCATCTTCGCAAACCTCTAGCGTTTATACTAGAAAAATGCATGGAACATTCAGTATAGGAAAGAGCACTTTTCGGGATAGTTTGGCGAAGCCATTTTGTAGGCCTCTCGGTCGCAGTTTGATGAGGTCAAACTGGACCAATTTCATCTTGTCGCTCCAGAAAACTTGTTGCCATTTGAAAATGGTTTTCTAGTTCTCAATCCCGTCGACTCTGATGAATTCTCTTTATATAGGGGAACTAGTAGGAGATGTCTCATTGCATGCTCCTCCATCGAACGTCATTTTGGATGCATTTTTGGGCCCTCGAGCTAACTTTTGTCATTTTACAACTAGGTGAACTACGACCAGTGGCCCCGAGAACTAACCGCCAAACGCAAACCGTTCACTCTTTTTCAATTCCGTCAGTTGCTATGAATTCTTGGTATATCTAGGGACACGTAGAAAGTTAATCATGGTGTGCGTGCTCATTGGAAGATAACCTTTGGAAGTAGTTTCTTAGCCTCCGAGCCCATTTTGAACATTTTGTAGCTAGTGAGAAAATGTAAAAATAGAAAGCTGCGGGACCTCGTAGGGTTGCCAAATCACCCTGAAAACTTTTAACACACATAAATAACTATTTAAAACACTATAATGAAACTTGTTGTGTGTATTAGAACTTTTGACAAAATGATGTTTTCTCTCTCTTCCTTTCTCTTTCTCTCTCCTAGGTTTATAAAATGAAGAAAAATGAAATGCAATGAATACATGTTTCTAGACCTTTTTTATTTCGATTGCAAATTGTAATTATTGTTAGATGTAAATGGGAAACTGAAAAATGATAATTATGATTGATTAGGGTGGATGCCATGCCAGCGATTTATCGCTGATATCATGCTCACGTGGGTTTTGCAGGATGGAAGAATGACGACGAAAAAAAAAGGTGATGTGTAATTTAATTATTATTATTGTAATTTTTATAGGTCATTGTAAAATGAATAACTGTCTAATGTAGTCTCTTGTTACCAAAATTTATAATTGAAATTTGTTAATATGCATGAGATGCTAGTTTTAGGGATACTTAGGAAATGTGCATCTAATCACTAGGTTCAATTTGTTTCTTAGTTGTGTATGGAAAAAAGGGTTTGATTTATACATAGTAAATTGAAATTGAAGTTAATATATTGTAGTACTTTCTCAGTATTCAATAAATGATTAAATTAATTACTGGGTTATCTTCTTACCTTGCAAACATAATAAAGAGTTTTAATGGGAACACTCAACCTTAATAAAATATTCGTGCATAACTTGCCTGCATGTGTGATCCTTTTTACCATATAAGAAAATTAAGACCGTAGAACGAACTTAAACTTTGCACTCGATGAGACCTCCTAGGTTAGGTAAATAAAACCCCTAGTTGGAGTTTACCATCATAGTCATTATGTCTAGCGACATTGTCGTGAACCCATATTTTAGGAATGACATGGTCCACTTTATCCAGTATGCGGTTTCCTTCTAGTTTTGGTAATCACGAGAAGAATGTCCTCTCTTCAGGTCCGACACCAGGCTGAGTGGTGAAGACCACCTTGGAAGTCACCTTATGAGTCCTTGTTAGAAGGAATGACTAAGCGGTGTAACCTTCCCATCTGTGGAGTAGGTAGAGATATTACTCCCTTGTATCCTATTGGATTTCCGGGCCTTACGAAATTAGATCTAGAAATTAACTTCATCAGTGAATGAAATCCCTGTTGGATCCAAATGACCTAAATGAAGATCGCGATATAGTTGTTCTTTGTCTTGCATTCTCGTTAGTGAACCCTTTTGTCCCTCATAGATAAATGTCTTGTCTTGGGCTTGTGAAAATTTAGTGCCTTGATCTTTCACGAAAGGATTATAGGGTAAATACATTTTAACCTTAATCACACCTATAATAGAGATTGAAGCCCTGGGTGAAACTGGAATTAAGCTTAACCATGTGCTTCTTTAATATGTCAGACAAGTACTTTCGTAACTCTTATGTTTAAAACGATAGTAATAATGAGACCCTAGGGCGATGCAAAAGTAAATCATATGAGAGTAAAACCAAAATTTGAGGTTAGGATTAAGGGCACTCTTGGAGTCCTTTTAACTTAATTAAGCATTTTTCATGTGTTGCAAAGAATATAAGTCACCCTGGTGTGACCAATCTTTGAGAAAACAAAAGATATATAAATATAAATGGAATTCCATAAGTTAGTGAACTTTATTAACCTAATGGTAGCGAAATAATTGTTTCGTGATCGAAGGATGTTTTTGGGGAAAAAGCTATCTCGAATCTATGTCTTCCTTAATCCCAAGATTTCATCTTGACATCACGTTAGATTCTCTTGTGTAGCAAGGTAAATTTCAAACATTAAATAAACACTTGAGAAGCTTATCCTTTCTCATAATGAACAAGAGATTAAGTAATGTAATTCAAACTAAGATGTAATTAAAGGAATGATGTGTTGTGGGTTGCCAAATCCTAAAGCATTTGTCTTGTGGTTGGGTCAAAATATGTTACTAATTATTTTTGAAAAGTGTGGTATAAACATGTATATGGTGTGTGTCATGGGTTCGTCGATCCTTAAGTCAGTCATGTGTCTGTGGTTGATTTTTTGATATTCGACTTATGTAAAAGTGTGGCATCGACATGTATATGGTGTTGTCATGAGTTTTCGATGACTTATGTGATTGTCATATGTGTGAGTTTTTTGTACTGTGGCCTTTGTTGTGTGTAGTGAGCAATGTAAGTCAAAAAAAAAAATTATCCTGGTATTTTACTGTTGTATTTGTGTGTGTAAAATGTGGGCACTACATATGGTATCAGAGTGGAGGTTCATGCTCTCGAACCTCTGGGATGGATTGGAGTTGTGATGATTTTGCATGATAGTGATGGTGTTACATGATGGGTTGCATGATGGTGATAGTGTTTCATGATGGTGATAAATATTGGAAGGGTAATGTGTTTTAAGAGTGATGTGATCTATGTCATAATTGTGATAGTGTGAATGCACATGAGGTGTATGTCACTTAGTGTGCTTTTGTTATCATGTTGATGTGTTGGGGATGGGAGTATTCTCTCTCCTTTGTGTGGATTCTATGAAGAGTCCACGTGTGAATTACTACTTGGATTGTGTAAAAAGAATTCTAATGTGGATGACGGGGTGTTGGAACATTGTGGCATATTGTGATATGTGGGTGTGTCGATATGTGGTATGACTAGATTGATGTAAAGTGAATTGAATTGTATCATGATGTTTTACCATGTTTTGAAGAAATGTGTGTATCACTTTGTATGTAGCAAATGAATGTTATGTTGTGATGTTACTATGTCCATCGTATGTATGATTTGTGTAATATGTAATGATTCATGTTGTGATATAGGGGCATATAGTGAGCCTATGAACCCTATTGTATAGTGATTGCACTTTGGGTGCAGGATGTGGTAATGTGATGTATCGTAACCCGTGAAGGTAATGATTGTGTTGTACCCTGTATATTTATACCATGCGCAAGACGTTATGGTTGTTGTGTGTGAATTACCATTGTGTTTGTGATGTAGTTATGTGTATGTTGTGACCTTACACTAGACGACCCTAAGGGGATAAATTGTCAAGAGTGTATGTGTGGAGAGAGGAGGCATGGACCAGGTTGTCATAATCTTGAGCTGAGTACAAGTGAGAAAGTGGAGTCTTATATAGACTAAAAACCCACTTTTATCTATTTAGTATACTTCGAGCTTGCTCAGTATATTGTGGGTGCACACCACCTTAGGCTCAACTTATGCAACCTTGTGTCCCCTGCTCTTTCCTATTGGATTGTTCATTGAATAATCCTATGTGATTTTGACTATGTTGATCCTTGTGGGAGTATGGAGGAATGGTTCAGGTAGAGATGATGACAGTTACATTATTTGATATACTCATTTCTGGTTACATGTATATTTTCACGAGCTGAGGCTCGATGTCCGAGTGCCAGCAACTCGATGAGTACCCCTTTGGTGGCGGTATGAGGCCACATAGTGATTGTAATGTGCTATTTTCTCATTACGTATTTTATTCGTAAATTAATCTTTCTCTTTTATTGTTAGAACCAGCCATTTTCTTGATTGACATGTTCTTATATTTTGGGCATTTATTTGATTGTTGCATTAACATTTGGATTTTGCACTAACCTAGGCTAATTAGCCATTTGTTTTTCTTGGTTTTAAAACTTTCTTTTCATATTTGAGAGTTTTGTAGCCTAGCCCAAGGCTTTTGATTTTGCCACTTGGCATTTGAATGGATTGTTATGCTGGTTCTAATGTCATAATGTGTTGGAATAGGGTCATGGGATTTACCATGGAGTGGTTAAACCTATGGACCCACTTCATTGTATGGGGGTACACCCCAAGGAGTTATAGATAACTAGTGGGTTGTTGAACCATGAGTTATTATGTCACTTGGGTTGGGGTGATGGGGCTCTATGTGCCCAGGGCCATAGGGTGACCCGACCTCATTAAAAGGAGAAAGGAGACGGGCTCTATGGTTGAGTGACCCGATATTCTTGATGGGGCTCTATGGTTGAGTGACCCGACTTGGTTTTGACACTATGTTTCTTTCTCTTTGGGAGGCATATGGAGATTATCTGGTGATGCTTTGGGGAGTATATGGAGTTGCTTTATGATACTTCAGGAGATATATGGAGTTTTACCTGGTACTTTTGGAGATATCTGGGGTTTGTTTCGTGATGTCTTGTTATGTGTGGAGTTGGTATAGTGAGTTATGTGTCCTCTTGTGAGTCCTTTAGACTTTGTTATGATTGAGGCTTGACTCTCCCCTTGGTTGGTATGGACTTTTGGATATTGGATTGGAACTATGTTGTTATAGTCATGGATTGTTTTGGGTTATGTGATACCCATTGTATATGTATCAGTGTGTTGACCGGTTTGTCAGTCATATGTGTGTACTAGATCTATGTCTAGGACGTAATTGTTGGAAATTATTTGCTATGTGGTCTACTTGTTGTCATTCCATGGTTTGGTGAAACCCTTGTGATGTGATATGGTCGTGAAAGTATGTAAAAGTATGCTTGTGAAATTTTGGTGTTGTGTATGACCCTAGTAGGGTGTTGTGACTATAGTTCATGATGGGAACCCACAGGAATGAATAAACTAAAATTCGATAAAAATGAAATTTTAAAGGACTTGAATTAAGAATAATGTTAATAGAAAGAGATTAATGAAATAACAAATAAGAGAGAACTGCCAATCTTCACAAAACCTTGAAAGTTGAAATTTCTACCAATTGTTCCTAGGGCCACCCCGTGACCGTGCCTTTTGTGTCTGAAATCTTAACCTTAGCGCGTGCCTTCACCTTATTCGTTCCTTGTTGTTTACCATTTCTCCTTCTTCATTGTATGTCGCATCGAGGATGATGCTTTCTTAAGGGGAGGAGGATGTAATGCCCCATGTGATGTTTCCCAGGTCCCTGACATATGACGACCTTGTTGCTAAGCCTGGGAGACTGGTGTGTGTGTGTTTTCATTGACCGTTGTTGACCATGTCTAGGTCGCAGTGAATATTTTTCACCTTCCCTCTCCTTCTTGCCTTTCGGGTCATTGTCGACACCCCAAACTTGTGGACCCCGTAGTGTCATGGCGGTTATCCGGTTAAAGGGAAATCTGGTTCTCGGTTCGTCGAGTTACCTGGTCATCGCCATTAATAGGATTAATAATTATTATCATTATTAAGCCATAAAATTATTAAAATAATGTTTATAATACTATTATAACTCATATCACCGACTTCGATCAGTCACTTTTGTGTCGAAATTTCACCTCTGGTAATGGATTGACTTTAAGTTATATTTTATTTATTTGTCTACTTCGATTTAGGGTTTTAGGACATTTTAGATTAAAAAAAAAAAAAAGAAATAGATAAATAAATATAAAAGGAATTAAAAATAAATAAAATCGAAAAGCCCGTAAAAGGGGCGGATTAGGGCAAAGGGGAGGAAATCTAAAAAAATAAAAAAAATGAGGCCCGTGATTCTTTTGGGTGAGTTAGGGTTTTGTTTTTTTTGCTTTTGGAATGGGCGGCTGGTTTGGGGGCATGGGATCTACACACAAAAAATGAGTTTGTTGAAATGGCCTTGAAAACCTTCAAGAAATGCTTTGATTCACGTAAAGCCAGACTCCACAACCATTCAACATTCTCCCAGGCCGCCACACACACTCTGCATGGGAAAACCAAGCTCATTGGAGAGAGGGAGTTTGCCAGATGTTGTTGCAGGTGCCAAATACTTTGGGGACAGAGTATGGACGCGCATCAAAACAAAATGGAGGAGGATTTTTGGTTTGTGAAATTTCCACGTTGCCAAATGATACTCCCGACTTTTGCACCCAGACTGCGTGGGCTTCTAGTAAAAAAAAAATAGAGGAACTTTGTCAGATGTTGCATTCATGTGCCTAGTAGATACATGGGTAAAACATGGGAGCAGGCAAATGTTGTCTAAATGCATAAAAAAAATGCAGTCCCAGAATGGACTTTTAATGTTAGTAGGATATGCAAAAAAAAATGGAAGGTTCTATTAAAAGGCGCATAAACTGTTTGATAAAAAATTTGCCTTAAAGAAATGTTGTCTCATGGAATGCCATGATGGCAGCATGCAAAAATGGATGTGTAAAAAAATGGCATGTGAATGTTTTGATAAATGCCTCAAAGAAATGTTGTCTCATGGAATGCCATGATGGCAGCATATGCACAAGATGGATGTGTAAAAAAATGGCCTGTGATATGCCTCAAAGAGATGTGGTCTTATGGAACATACCCTGACCATGTAAGCTTCATTTTTGTTTACTTAGCATTTAGCTAGGCAGGATTCAGTGCATGAGGGTTGTAAATACTTCGATGGCATGAGTGCCTCTTGTAGAATCATGCCTAGAATTAATCATTATGTTGCTGGTTTTTGATGAGCACATTAACTATTTGCAAAATACCCTAGAGAGATGTTTTATCATGGACAACATGATTTGTAGAGTATGCACAACCATGGTTTGTTAGATCTGTATGCAAGTGTGGTTTACAAACAAGTTGGTGCTCATAAAGATCAGGTTGAGCTTGGATTCATTCATGGAGATATGCGTGTTCATAACCTTTGCAAGCATCCTAACTCCTTGTGCCGAAATGTAAATCTTGGAGCAAGATTTCATGTGGTGGACTTGTTGCTTGTATGCGTTCTAACTAGCTTGGGGCACCTCGTACACTACATCATCGATTAACAGGATTTGTATGAAGTGGGTATGTTAAAATCTCAAAAATTTCAAGCAACTACTTATTCTATTGGAAAAATTCAAGTGATCGGGAAGTTGGTGTGACGTGGTGGAGATTAGATCCAGGACTCGTGAACCGGTTGGCGAAGTGCCAAGCAAGATGTTGAACCAAAGCCTGTGGCTTCGACCAACTTCGTTCTCTAGGCATGGTTCTTCTTCCCTTACCTCTCATAATTCTCATGTTTTAGTTCTCTTTTGCAATTAAATAGAATTTTAAATCATTAGGATTTTTAATACAGTTAAATGTCCCTTCAACTCATTTGCAAAACAATAAAGTGTCGTGTCACAACTCTCGAAGTCTTTTAACTCATCTACTTTAAACCATGAACTATCACCCTCACTTCGAGATGATTTAGAAAACTCTTACCCTTCTTGATCACTCCAATATCATTTTATCGACCAGACGAATTTGACTCCCCATTGATAAAGTTGACCTTCTCTTGGTTTTAAATAGTTAAATTTTGCAATTTTCGAGAGACTCACTAAGTACCCTTCGCAACTCTAGAAACGAGATGTGAAGTTTCATTCATGTACCTTGGTATACGAGGAGTCACCTTGATTTTTGGTTTGACCCAAAATGATCATATGACATCCTTTTGACGCTCTTATAGGAGCCCTGTTACATTGGTTTACAACAGTAGAGAGTTGTTAAAACTAGAAAGTTGGCTTTCATTTTGGACCACCATTTGAAACCCGAAAGAGAAATCACGTTCCGTCTTCGCAAACCTCTAGCGTTTATACTAGAAAAATGCATGGAACATTCAGTATAGGAAAGAGCACTTTTTTGGGATAGTTTGGCGAAGCCATTTTGTAGGCCTCCGGTCGCAGTTTGACAAGGTCAAACTGGTCCAATTTCATCTTGTCGCTCCAGAAAACTTGTTGCCATTTGAAAATGGTTTTCTAGTTCTCAGTCCCGTCGACTCTGATGAATTCTCCTTATATAGGGGAACTAGTAGGAGATGTCTCATTGTGTGCTTCTCCATCAACGTTTGTTTTGGATGCGTTTTCTAGGCCCTCGAGCTAACTTTTGTCATTTTACAACTGGGTGAACTACGACCAGTGGCCCCGGAAACTAACCGCCAAACGCAAACCGTTCACTCTTTTTCAATTCCATCAGTTGCTATGAATTCTTGGTATATTTGGGGACATGTAGAAAGTTAATCATGGTGTGCGTGCTCATCGGAAGATAACCTTTGGAAGTAGTTTCTTAGCCTCCGAGCCCATTTTGAACGTTTTGTAGCTAGTGAGAAAATGTAAGAATAGAAAGTTGCGGGACCTCGTAGGGTTGCCAAATCACCCTAGAAACTTTTAACACACGTAAATAACTATTTAAAAACACTATAATGAAACTTGTTTGTGTGTATTAGAACTTTTGACAAAATGATGTTTTCTCTCTCTTCCTTTCTCTTTCTCTCTCCTAGGTTTATAAAATGAAGAAAAATGAAATGCAATGAATACATGTTTCTAGACCTTTTTTTATTTCGATTGCAAATTGTAATTATTGTCAGATGTAAATGGGAAACTGAAAAATGATAATTATGATTGATTAGGGTGGATGCCATGCCAGCGATTTATCGCTGATATCATGCTCACGTGGGTTTTGCAGGATGGAAGAATGACGACGAAAAAAAGGTGATGTGTAATTTAATTATTATTATTGTAATTTTTATAGGTCATTGTAAAATGAATAATTGTCTAATGTAGTCTCTTGTTACTGAAAAGTTATAATTGAAATTTGTTAATATGCATGAGATGCTAGTTTTAGGGATACTTAGGAAATGTGCATCTAATCACTGGTTCAATTTGTTTCTTAGTTGTGTATGGAAAAAGGGTTTGATTTATACATAGTAAATTGAAATTGAAGTTAATATATTGTAATACTTTCTCAGTATTCAATAAACGATTAAATTAATTATTGGGTTATCTTCTTACCTTGCAAACATAATAAAGAGTTTTAATGGGAACACTCAACCTTAATAAAATATTCGTGCATAACTTGCTTGCATGTGTGATCCTTTTACCATATAAGAAATTTAAGACCGTAGAACGACCTTAAACTTTGCACTCGATGAGACCTCTAGGTTAGGTAAATAAAACCCTAGAAGGAGTTTACCGTCATAGTCATTATGTCTAGCGACATGGTCATGAACCCATATTTTAGGAATGACATGGTCCGACTTTATCCAGAGTATGCGGTTTCCTTCTAGTTTTGGTAATCACGAGAAGAATGTCCTCTCTTTAGGTCTGACACCAAGCTGAGTGGTGAAGACCACCTTGGAAGTCACCTTATGAGTCCTTGTTAGAAGGAATGACTAAGTAGGTGTAACCTTCCCATCTGTGGAGTAGGTAGAGATATTACTCCCTTGTATCCTATTGGATTTCCGGGCCTTACGAAATTAGATCTAGAAATTAACTTCATCAATGAATGAAATCCCTGTTGGATCCAAATGACCTAAATGAAGATCGCGATATAGTTGTTCTTTGTCTTGCATTCTCGTTAGTGAACCCTTTTGTCCCTCATAGATAAATGTCTTGTCTTGGGCTTGTGAAAATTTAGTGCCTTGATCTTTCACGAAAGGATTATAGGGTAAATACATTTTAACCTTAATCACACCTATAATAGAGATTGAAGCCCTAGGTGAAACTAGAATTAAGCTTAACCATGTGCTTCTTTAATATGTCAAACAAGTACTTTCGTAACTCTTATGTTTAAAATGATAGTAATAATGAGACCCTAGTGCGACACAAAAGTAAATCATATGAGAGTAAAACCAAAATTTGAGGTTAGGATTAAGGGCACTCTTGGAGTCCTTTTAACTTAATTAAGCATTTTTCATGCGTTGCAAAGAATATAAGTCACCCTGGTGCGACCAATCTTTGAGAAAACAAAAGATATATAAATATAAATGGAAGTCCATAAGTTAGTGAACTTTATTAACCTTGGGTAGCGAAATAATTGTTCCGTGATCGAAGGATGTTTTTGGGAAAAAGCTATCTCGAATCTATGTCTTCCTTAATCCCAAGATTTCATCTTGACATCACGTTAGATTCTCTTGTAGCAAGGGTAAATTTCAAACATTAAATAAACACTTGAGAAGCTTATCCTTGCTCATAATGTCCTTGTAATGTAAATCGTAACTAAGATGTAATTAAAGGAATGATGTGTTGTGGGTTGCCAATCCTGAGTCATTTGTCTTGTGGTTGGGTCATTGATAGTACTCTTTTATTTGGAAAAGTGTGGTATAAACATGTATATGGTGTTGTCATGTGTCTATATGATTTGATGACTTAGAGCGAAGAAGAAACTATTAGAATTTGAGGATTCTAATAAATATGGATTTAATCAACTTACATATTACATAATGTTACAATAAATATTTAAATAAATATTACATCATAACATAAGTAAATAACGAAATACTTACAGGAAATAAATAACACATGTGACATAATATTTATAGTGGAAAATCTCAATAGGGTAAAAACCACTTTAAAATACCCTTTCGCTTAAAACTTATTTCACATCGAGTAAGATCACCTCCTCCTTTGAAACCCTATTTACCAAGGGTAAAACCAAATCACTTGATTTGTACACCTTTGATATATTTCTAAATATATTAAATGAGGACCTAAAGTTCTTTTTATATAAGGTGATTGGGTATGTCTCCCGACCCACCTTTTCAACCTAATATGGTTGACACATACACCTAGGTTTATAATATTTAATATTAGAAATATAATTATTTCATGATATTAAATATTTAACCTAAAGTATATACCTAAGTTAGCATATTTAATAATAGAAATATAAATATTTCATATTATTAAATATTAACCTATATATTAGTGATGGACCCATATACATTAAGGGTTGGCAGAGACCACTTAACCATTATATTCCAACACTCCCCTTAATATTAAGTGGGATAACATAACATATGCCAATAGATTACCTGCGTCTGCAAAGTACACTACAAGAATTACAATCTTTAAACCATAAAGGTTTTAGGCTAGCATATCGGTTGAAGGAATTATAACACCTTAATCACACTCAATTTACCTTTTGGTACAAAAGGATTTGGAATCCCAAAGATCATCCCATGATCAGTGGCTAAGTATGATTTGTGAGTTTTAAATTTTCTCACAGGTTCTCATAAAAGGTTATTGAACCCAAGCATATAGGAGCGTTTTACAACCAAATACCTCCTTAACAATATGCTTATCTTGGATGTTTACTTGGTAAACTCAATAGCACTAAAGAGTTCACGAAGACCGCCTTTAATATATTTCTACACTTCTTTCTAAAAAAGGCCGAGAAGGTATACATGGCCGAAGGTCTTTTTACATTTTCCCAAAAGTCATTTTTACATTTTCCCGAAGGTCTTTTACAAATGCTCGAAGGTTTTTAAAAAAAAACCAAGTTCCATTAGGAGGTGACATTGTCATGCATAATCCCCCTCAATGTTAACTCTGATAATTCAAGATTTTCATGAAAGTGACAATTTTGCGGCACTCGGGGACTTTGTGAAGATTTGCAACTTTGCTCTTGATCAACATGAACTTGAGATTTTGTCTCATCACTTTACACATTCTCACAAATGAAGTGTATATGTATCTCAATGTTCTTCATCCTCCGATGTTGAACTAGATTCTGAATCAAGAGTAATACAACTCTGACCACCACATAGAAGATAAATACTTTCTTTATCTTGCATGTGTATCTCTACCAACAACCATTGTAGCCACATGACATTTTAACTTCTTCCATTGTACTTATACGCATCGGTAGAAGAAATGGAGATCTTGATTGTATTTTTGTTCCAAGTAATGGTTCCTACACCAAAAAATTTAAACAGATATCAAGTATATTTTATAACACAACATCAATATGGTTATAATAAAAAAATCTATATAAGATAACATTTTCATTCTTATTATAATGCAACCCATAATTGATTGTTCTTTTCAAATATCTAAAAATTCTTTTTGTAAGATTTGAATGATTTCTAAAAAGGCTCTTGCATAAACCTTGAAGTAATTTCTACTATATAAGAAATATATGATCTAGTTATAGTTAGATAAATCAAACTATCAACTAACAACGTATATAAAATAAGATCAACCTTTTTCATATGCGATTTAGGATCAATATTTATTCCAACATCCATTGAAGTAGAAAATGGTTTACAATCAATCATAAGAAACTTTTTCAATACAATGGTTGCATATTGTGTTTTGAAAAATAACAATAGAATGAAATACAATCATACAAATAATATGATGTGAGAGACCTAACTCATTCATTTTAAAGTACTGCTTCAATTTCTCTTTAATCATATGAATTAAATCGAATTATCACCAAACATAACCAAATCATCAACATATATACATATAATGAAAATATATGAGCCTTATTGCTTAATGAATATATCATTGTTAGAAGAATAATTAATAAAACCTAACAATTTAAAGAAGGAAAATAATTTTCGCATACCAAGCTCTAAGAATTTGTTTTAAACCATACACGGATTTCTCAACTTACAAACATAGTTTTTTTACCGCAGTTTCTTCAAATCATTTAAGTTGAAACATGTAAAGTTCTTCTTTTAAATCACAATTCAAAAGTATTTTTCTTATCTTTTTGGTGGATTTCCCACCCAAATTGAGTGGCAATTGCAAATAAGACCCTAACAATACTCATTTTAGCTACAAAAATTTCTCAACATAATCAATACCAGTTTTTGAATGAAACCTCTAGCAGAAGCATAAAGTCTAGCTTTATGTTTGTTAATACTACCATCACCATTATATTTTAATTTTTATATCCACCTAGACCTATAATACTTCACGGCTCGGAGTTCATACAAGGTAATTAATGCATGGTACATATGATGACTTTTGGTCATTTTCTAAGGTTAATAGGATTTGAACTTTCTAACATAACTTGAGCCCAATTTAATTTCTTATCTAGGAAGATAAGAGTTTCGAAACATCTATAACATCAAAACATCATCATGACCCTTTACTAAATCAGAATCAAAACCATTATTTATAAGCATTTAATGAAGTAACTTCAAGAGAAGAAGACAATACATGTAAACCTTTCACTAGATTATATCTATACATTTCATATAAGTTTCGATAATTAACATGCCTTAATCTTTCATGCCATAATTTTGAATTATTCAAACTCGAGATATAAAACAAAATGTAAAAGAGAAACC
The DNA here is from genome assembly GCA_018340775.1 of Taxus wallichiana var. yunnanensis. Lineage (NCBI taxonomy): Eukaryota > Viridiplantae > Streptophyta > Pinopsida > Cupressales > Taxaceae > Taxus > Taxus wallichiana. The sequence goes on along the minus strand of CM031242.1, from coordinate 557,308,433 downwards.
ATAAAAAATATACATACAATTTCTTTGAATTCCTTCAGCTATTATACTCTCATTACTATCCTTGATATACCAAGTATCATTCATGCATGGATTCTAGTTGTGTCCATACCTCTTTCGGATGTTCGATATTACCAATGTGTAGAAAGTACTCATCGTTCACATTGCATAGAATCATAGAAAGAGCATCTTACATTCGTTGCAAGAATGTATTCATGTTATCTACAATTGTTTGATGACCGGTGGGAGCAACCTTAGATCTAGAAACAATCGTCTAGAGTTTCCTCGCCATAAATTCTATTTTGACCCAAATGTTGTAGTTGGTTTCATTCAGATTTGGGTTTTATCAACACGAAAAAAGCTAGACGCCATTGTTTTCCTAAACTTGTAAAACATACTCTATTATAATAGACAATTTACCATAGAGTTAGATACATATTTATCGATAATAAAAATAACACTTTTAATAGAATCAAATCTAAATTTTATAGATGTAAAGAAACTATTTGATCATATCTAATTTTGTCATTACAATGCATACTAATTAACCTCTCATGATCAAAATAATAACCCACAATATAAAGGGTTTTGCATTATAACCCAAATTTATATAAAAAATATTTCGACCATATAAAAGTGAAGAAGAGACCCTAAGAATGCATAACAATTCCAAATTTACAAAAAAATAAATGTAGACAAAAATCGCCAACTTAAATTTGACATCTAAATGACCATCATAATGGTCATTTGACCATCAATTTTAACATAGTTAAAATTTCCTAGAACCTATGAGTTTAAATTTGACGTGTAAATGACCGTCATATTGTCTTATGTTTGTCTACCGTGACGGTCATTTGACCGTCCAAATTTAATGAAGTTAAAACTTGTGTATTTCTAGAATGTGAAATTCTAAAATTTCTTTTTTTTGTGTAATATTAGGAGGTTGTATTTTAACACATTATAATAACTTATTATAATTTATAATATAAAAATCTATACATTTTGTTTATTAAAAATGTATATAGTTTATAGAATGAAAATAAAAAAACGACATATAGTTCATAAAAATTATAAACTATAGTATATTGTTTTTATATAAAAACACATAACCCTTATTAAAGGGGTTTAAAGGACATAGGCCAAGTTAAAAGAATTTTACCAGTGTGCAAGTAGATTTAGAAGGGACAAGTAATTTCACCCGACCAATGAAATAAATTGAAATCCCTATTTTCATGAACCTTGTCTCCTCTCTTCATTTACTCTTTTACCCAGCACACATTTAAAACTACGAAAATCTTGCAAAATATTTTATATAAATCTTCCAAGCTAAAAACTTTAAAACTTTTATGTGGCTATAACTACCAATATTTTAATAAATATTTACCATATTCACTTGGGCCACCAATAAACTAGCTTTTGTAAAAAACAAATTCTTCATTTATACCTAGAATTATACAATTATACCCGAGATATTATCTCATTTTATTCTCCACTCCCACTCTTATATAAAAGAAAACCTTTAAATAAGTTTATTTATATAGTTTTTATAAACTATAAGATATAATGAATGAATGGGGTCGTCCCCTTACATGGATAATATAAATGGTTAGGGACACATGTTAGGTTTTATTTAATAAGTATTAAGATTAAAGAAGTAATCTCTTCATGGCCAAGAAATAAACATGGACCCCCTTCCCAAAAAAAATAAGCACTTAAGTTTTTTTTTTTAAAAATATATAGACCAAATCTAATAAAATTTATATTTTAAGTGGTTTAGACTAACTATATATATAATATGATTCAAACGTAGGTTTGTTTCTTCTTTTAAACTATATATGCCTAGATTTATAAGTAAGTTTAAATATGATTTAAACTTAGGCTTAGAATATGGTGTTGACTCTTCCCCAATCCATTGTAATTTTAATATGTTTTAAGGATTTTAATATATAGGTTTTTACAAAATGTAAATGAAAGTAAAATCATATCATATTACATATCCTCCCAAAAAAATTAAGGATTTAAAATTGAAAAGACATTAAAATTTTACCGAGAGTTTAATTGCACAAATATAGTGCCAAAATAAAGAAATACTTACAGAAATAAATAACATAGGTGACATAGTATTTATAGTCGAAAGCCCCAATAGGGTAAAAACCACTTTGAAATACCCTTTCACTCCAAAAAAACTATTTTACATTGAGTAAGATCACCTCCTCCTTTGAAACCCTATTTATCAAGGGTAAAACCAAATCACTTGATTTGCACACCTTTGATATATTTCTCGAATATATCAAATGAGGACCTAAAGTCCTTTTTATTACATCGAGTAAGACCACCTCCTCCTTTGAAACCATATTTACCAAGGGTAAAACTAAATCACTTGATTTGCACACCTTTGATATATTTCTTGAATATATCAAATGAGGACCTAAAGTCCTTTTATATAAGGTGATCGGGAATGTCTCCCAACCCACCTTTTTAACTTAAAATGGTTGACACATACACCTAGTTTTATAATATTTAGTATTAGAAATATAATCATTTCATGATATTAAATATTTAACCTAAAGTATATACCTAGGTTAACATATTTAATAATAGAAATATACATATTTCATATTATTAAATATTAACCTATATATTAGTGATGGACCCATATACATTAAGGGTTGGCCGGACCGAAATCATTATGTTCCAACACCGCGTTGACCTCATGAATAATGCCCTAAAGTGGTAACTCATCTATGATGGGAGGTGGTGGAAGGGGACGTAAAGTAAGGGATTATTGTGGAGTAGATCTACATGTATACACTACATGGCGTTAGTATCATCGGGAGTAAGTGGTGAATCGAAGGGACTACATCAATCATAAAAATAGTAGGGACTAAGTCATGTGGAACTGAGAGAGATTGAGATTCAATCATCGAATATGGAAAAGTTGGAACAACAATTATTGGAATTATCTATGCATAATACGAGGAAGGGACAAGCGAGTGGGAATGATCTTGTCGGTCATGAATGGTAAAGCGAGGTGTAGCTATGAGATTAGGAGGAGGTGGTCTTACGAGATAAGTAGAAACAAACATCAATAGAAACAACAAGTAGAAACAACAACATTGATAGTTTACGAGATAAGCGAAACAACAACATCAATAGCTCTAGGTTCCATATCAAAAAATGTAAGCTAGATGAATGAAGGGATAGGTCTATAGCCGAGAAGGATCAATATGAGTTTCAATAAAAGTGTGACCATGGGTATCAAATTATAGAGTAATTCGAGACTTAGAAGAAGTGCATTTCCTATTACGATTACCCATGATGATGAGATGTTGGGTTCACCAAAATGATTAACTAAAATTAAACTAAACTATATGAAAGTATAATAATAGTTAATCTAATATAGGAGGACTAAAATGTTGTAAACTATGCTAAGACAATATGGAATAATTGTAAATAATTATACTAAATGAAATAAAACCTTAAATGTGCAAGGATGTAAAAGGAAAGGAATTAGTGGATTGCTAGAGACTTTCACAGTTTCCGCAGAGTCGACTTGTGGATTTTGAAGCAGAACGATCACTCGGAGGTACAATCTGGAAGATATAAGGACACCGCAATGACTATGAAGGTCTTGGGGTGCATTGGTTTGTAGAATAGGTGCCCTAGTCTCTATAAAATCTCATAATCGTATTTCGGCGGTGTCGTAAGATGCCTTGAAATATCCATTCTCTGTCTCACCGGATCTTCCGAAGTGCACCGAGTATATGAAATAATGCAAGATGAAGGAATCCCCTATAAAATACAAAGAAGTATCAAAACCCTAAAAAATAAAAGATGCAAAATGAATGTTTCGGACTCATCTCATTTGCCATAACAAAGTGGGCTTACTAATTTGAGTGGTGTACTACATTTTAGACCCAAATGTAGTTCTGTGTGTGTGAGCATGTCATGCCCTGGGTGATCTTGTGCTAATCACACTTTATGAAGTAGTGAGCAATAATAACTATAGAAAATGTAATAGCATGTGTGCATGGAATATAATAAATCCCCCTCTATGTTTTGTGTGTTGATGCATATCTCCTAGCCTTATTGCATGACACTATGTGGATGCAAGTGATGCGATGGATGTAACACTAGATGGAGTGATAGTAGTATGTGACATTAACACCCTCATTATGGTCTCATAACCTTATATTTATAGGGTTCTCTTGTTATAATTTCGTAATTAATCGCAACATGGCTAAATAGGAAGAATATAAGGATGAAAAACCATTAGAAGAGGCCCGAAAGAGGATGGAAAGTAGAACATGGATCGGGGTGCCCCAAGTGGGACCTCGCCGCCCCGAGGTGCCCCAAGCAAGCCTAGGTGCCCCGGTTTAGGATAGAATGATGGGAAAGTTACGAAATATGTGAGCATACATAGGAAAATACCCGAGAATGACAAAATAAAAGGTAAAAATAAGATGGCCAAAAGGTGGGATTAACTAGTACTTTCTTCACTTGATAACCCTCTAAATAGTATAAGATCGGGCTAAATAATGCCTAAAGTGCATGATTTTGTGACTACAAAAATAAAGGGTGTAAATGAAATACCTAAATGTCCCACACCGATTCCATGGCTAAGATTTTTGCTACCCAAATAACATCGAGCTTATATGTGCTTCACTTTATAGTCTTGATCTTGCTTAGAGTATTCATGTGAGAACAATTTGCGCTTAAAGGGGCCAAAATAACAATGGGGGCATAATTAGTAAGTTAACAAAATGCTATTTGAAGATTGACATAGGTGTAGACACCTAACATGTCTCCATGACTAGTTAAAATTAATCACGGCCCACATTTTAGCCTCATAATCATTTATCCGCTTACTAATACTTTTTTTTACTCATTTTAATCCATTTATCATTATTATTATAATTCATTATATCTCAACATCATCCATATACTAATTAATCACTAGATTAATTATTATTAATTAATTCATATTTATCATATTTCCCATTTATCATTATTTGTCATTCATCCTAACATTTCATTATTAATCCTTTTAATTCATCTAATATCCTATTTTCATTATTAACTTTCTTAATCCATTATTATATCATATTATCCTATTTAAACCTCACCTACCCTAGTCTACACCTACGCTTATCACTAGCTATTCCATGTTATCACTCACCATTAATTAACCTAATCACATCATTAACCTAAACTAATCATGTGCACATCACCTCTAAATCTATAAGATTCTTTATTTCTCCCTCTCATTTTTAAATATTCAAATACTTATACAACATTCCATTGCATTTTAAATTAAATGGAAATCCCTAACAAATTCTAGATATTTCTACTATAGAATCCTCCATCCTCTCATCCAATTCCAACCCTTGGATTCAATCTACCTTGACAAGATCTAAACCATTTCATCCGCCACTCCACAAACTATAAATTGAGCTCTCCTCCTCCATGAGAACTAGCTTAGAAGCATATTCTAAATCCATAACAAAAATTTTCTCTTTTGTTCTTCAACCAATCAATCATCCATCTATAATCAAGTAATCATTCATCATTCTTCATCAACAAGCAAAGCATCCACATCGAAATATGAAGTAATCAATCATCTTCCACGCACATCCACCATCAAGGAAGGATAATTACGTGCTAGAAAGTAAGTGTAGGTATTGTTCTCTTACTTTCATCTTTTCTTGATCTGAGGTAGTTGATTTGTCGAGTTTGTAGGTAGCATTTGAATTGGTTTCATATTCAAGTTATTTGTGCATGTTAACTTGATTTTTTATCTACAATAGGCAATAGTGAATTAAAAAGAAATAAAAATATTTTGGTTTAGAGAGGTTGATGGTGGGAGGCATGACAACATGACTTGGAGGTGGTCGAATGGACAAAACCTCTGGAGAACACATCAACAAAGGTTCCATGGAGGACATTTGCCACGTAGGGACCCGAAAATCTAAAACCGACGTTTACTATGTGGGGCATGAAAAAAATACTAAATCTAATTACATATAATGTTAATACCAATTCCATGTAGATGTAGCGAGATGTAAAGATGAGAGGATCCTTGCAAAGTAGGGATGAGGATAGGGTTTGGTGGTCATTGTACAATTAAAAATACTAACACAAATGCAAATCTACAAATTGAAACAATTAAAGAAAAAACATTACAATAAAAATATATGGTGTCGTTGATATTGAGTCAAAATGGTGTCAAAGTTGGGTGAGTTCCATTCATATACAATTTGATTGTAACTTGAAGCCTTATGTGTAACAATGTTGTTTGCTTATGATTTTATGCCATGTTATATTTGTTTGAATATTATTTTTAGTCAAGAGTAAACTCACACATCTTAAGTTTTAATGGTAAGTTTTGTGGTATGTTTTCACATCTCCCCTTCTTATTTATTTATCCCCTTATTTTTGGGTCAGTAATCCATGTTCCTTAGGTGTACTTTAGGTGAACACTTTGTGTGATGCATCTTGTTTAACAATTCATGTACTTTTTGTTAGGTAATAAGGGATAAAATATGTGGAATAATCCTCATAGAATCAGAACAATAGAAACTACTATGCGAAAGTATTACAGATCTCAAATAAAAGTGCGAGAATAAAAAAACACAACAAAAAGACAATATTTAACGTGGTTCACCCAATTTGGGCTACATCCACCAAGAATCACTTAGATTTTATTACAAACCACCGCTATCTCAATATAATACCTGATATGTTTTGAGCTATGCTCAACAAACTCTACAAAATTCACACCTAAATTTAGATGCATCTCATGAATGTTACATCACCCCTACCATATGCACATAACCACATAAGTAGACAATTGCTTAATCTATTTTACAAAACCATGGGTATCAAAACCATGGGCAAAACCGTCCCATAAACATATGGGTCAAAAATCTTGCTCATATGAGAAAAACACGTTTCCCGATGTATCGTGCACATTTTTCGAGGCCATAAACATTTCTTGGGGCTACGCCCTGACCCCCTTCTCGTGGTCCGACCCAGCCCCAAACTCCCCAGGCGAGACAACTATGGAAAGTGTACGCAGTGCTCGTAAAACACTTTCACACATGCAAATAGGCTCCACACCTAAGAATCTCCCACTTGGAGACCAGGTTTCCTTTGAGCAAGCTTCTCAACCCTTCTCTAGTTTTTATGAATTCCAACCAAAGTTGAACACACTTGGTTTTCCCTTGTGGACACCTTGGTCTTCATGTCTACAAGATTCTCGACCGGTATGAATCTTCGCTACTTCAACTTCTCTTCCTCCAAAGTTGTCATGATGAAATGGTACCTAAGTTGTATATGCATCATCCTAGAGTGGAAAGTAGAGCTCTTAACTAGGTGTATAACACTCGACTATCACTATGTAGCTTCCTTCCTCATACTCCTCAAGCAATTGTTGTAGCCAAATCATCTCTTTACTTGCCTCTGTGGAAGCAACATTCTCAACCTCCATGGTTGATGAAAGCCACCGACTTTGTGAGTCGCGAAATCCAGCTCACCGTTTGTCCCACCTATAATGTAAATATAACATGTCATGCTCCTCCCCGTTGTCTACATCTCTAGCCATATCTGAATCTACATAACCACGAAAAGTGGTGTCTAATCCATTGTAGTAAAAAAATGTCCCCATGGTCCCTCTCAAATACGAAGGATCCACTTTACTTACTGCCTCTGCTAGTGATCTCTACCCGGATCACTCGTAAATCTACTCGCCGCTTCCACTACATGAGCAATAAACAGGTCCAAAGTGCACACCATGGCATACATCAAATTGCCAACCGCTGATGAGTAAGGTACCTTAGAAATCTAGTTTCTCTCTGCTTTGTATTGGGACACTTTGCTCCTTTAATAACTTCAAATGGCATGCCAAAGGATTCCTAATTGGTTTAACATCCTACATATTAAACCTCTCAAAGACCTTCCTAATGTACTCTTCTTGAGATAAAGTCACTTTCGTTCCTTCCTATCCCGATATATCCTCATACCAAGGATTTGTTTAGATGCCCCCAAATCCTTCATAACAAAGGAGTCAAGTGGAGTGTTAATCCCCCTAGGATAATCTACGGGATACTCCTCTTCTAGAATGGTGGCATGTAATTCCCCTGCTTTCGTTTTTCCTTTAGGCATGTTTTGTGGCCTATGTAGCAGTTTTTGTGTGTCTCGTGAGATGTGACTCTCTTTTATTTATTAATATAAATGTAGTTCTAATAATAAAAATATTTAGTTCTTTTTTAAAAAGTGGTCTTTATTCTCTTTAATTGTGGCAACTTAGTCAAAAGAGGGTATGTTGTAAATGTACACCTATTTAGCATGATGTAATCTGCTTATAATCCACAAACAAGAGTAAGGATGTCAATATCTATGTAATTGAGTTGTCTTTAATCTATAAAAATAATCTTTATAATAAATTATAGAATCTTTATCAATTGCCTATATTTTAATTATATTTAAAAGAAGACCAATTTAATATTTTCTCCATAATAAATTTGGAATATATTTTAATTGCATTTGATGTTTTGAATGATTTTTTAGATCATTATAATTGATTATTTATTACGATCATTTTTCTTTCAAAATTTTAATTGAAAAGGGTATTTTTATCAATAATATATAATAATAAAATGCTAATATAGAAAAAAAGGGTGGGAAATGGAATCATACTCCACAATAT